>PVLD010002924.1:0-153277 GCA_004027595.1 Dinomys branickii
AAAAAAAAAAAAAAAAGAAAGAAACATTGGCAAGCTCTAAACAAATTTTAAAGTTTAGTTAATAGTGTTGTAGCTATACTAATTTAATGGTTTTGAAAAATGTCCTAATATATGATGTTAAAATTAGGGGAAGGTGAGGGATGGTTGTATGGCAATACTGTACTATCTTAGGACTTTTCTGTAAATCTAAAATTATGGCAAAATAAAAAATTGTCTTTAAAAGTATATAGATTCAAGAAGCATCGAATTAGGTTCATAAATGATAGATCTATGATGTGACATTTAGGCAGCAGGACATATTTGATGTAAATCTTTTATCTTTGGGATATTCATGAAGTATTAAAATCAATCCAGTCTGCCACTTGCTAACTATATGATGTTGCTTTTCCTGACTTCAATTTCCATATCTTTAAAAACTGGAAGGCCACTGTCTACAGGATTATTAAGTGGATTAAATGACATAAACTGTATAAAATGCATAGTACAGAGCCTGGCACACAGAGGATACTTATTGAACAATGAATTTCTCTCTTTTCTACAATATATACTCTAGGTTGTCACTCTCAGATAACGTGTAGGGTTTTTATAACAATTGTTATAGAAGGATATTTTAACTGTAAGTAGGAAAGTGAATGGTTAATCCTACAAGGAATTGTTTTATTAAGACAAATTTATAAAAACTAACATTTAAAAATTAAATAGAAATGAATAGAAAACCAACTGACCAATTACAGGCTGATGACATGCGAAAAGGGTGAATAACTTATGAAGAGTGCCTGGAGGAGGTAGGATTTGTGTAGGACAGGGAAGGAATCAGTTGGAGAATGGAAAGGCAAGCTACTTCAGATGCACAAGCTGAAATAGATGAGCCATTGACCCACGGACCAAAATGCAAATAGTTCGGTGTTCCCTCTGCTTAGTTTTCCCCTTTCCAAGGATTCGCCTCTCTCTGTCCTGGTTTGGCCTCTCTTTTCCCCTTTAGGTCCTAGATCCTCCATGTGATCTCCCAGCGGTTGAGACTCTTTGGGATGTTACCTGAGCCTGTTCTCAAAAGCCTTCCAGGCCTCTGGCCACTTATCACAAGTTATCAACAAGCTGTGCTGATCCCATAGGCTTTTGTAGACTTCAGATGCAAATCTTCACTGTAAATACCTGAGAATGCTTGATTCTGCTCTTTTCCTCAGTGAGCACTTCGTTTTTAAGCTTCTTCATCCCAAAGAATGACTGAAGTAGAAATTGTAGTCACTTGGTTATGTCTAAAAAGTGATAATGACTTGGGCCAGTGCCCAAATTTGTCTGCATGTAGCTCAGCTAAAGCTGGTTTGGGTTGGAGAGTGGGAAAGTGATAAACGTGGAGCTGAGTTAGGAGAAGCCAGAGGTGCAAAAGCTCGGAGAGCCAAACATTGCTGGAAACACGAAAAGCTGGTGAGAACAGTTCATCCAAATCAGGTCTTCGCAACCTGCTATGTGAAGATGAAAAGAAGGAAACCATTGTTTGGTAAGTGCTCACTGTGTGGAGACTCTCTGTACTAAACATTTTATAACTTGTCCTTTAATTCTTTTAGTAATGCTACAGGTAGTGATACCCTAGGTTTTTAAAATATGAAAATTGTAGTCAGAGAAAGCATACGTTTTGAAAGATCATACTCTTGATTAGTGGGAGACTAGATTGATTTTAATCCTTGGTAAACATTCCCTAAATAAAAGACTTGCATAAAACAGTATGATTGAGATATAACATTTTGGACTACATTTTGCTCTGGGACAGAGGCTGTCCTGAGCATTGCAAAATGTTTAGCAGCATGCCTGCCCTCTTCCCATCAGATGTCACTAGCACCGTATCCCCTCTCCCCTGTGACAACCAAACGTGTGTCCAGATAGAGGTCAGTGCTCCTTGGCTGCAGAACTTCCCTTGGAGGAGAACCTCTGGGATCTGAGGGGCTGACTTCTGTTACTGTGAGTACTTGTTTGGTAAGCAACATGGATTTAATTTCTGATGAAGTGTTCTGTTTGGGGCAGGTGTGTCTCTTGCCTCAGTGGCTTTAATCCTGTGCTCTTAGCTGATGGATCATGTTCTCATTTTTCTAGGTAGGACAGAAACAAGAAACAAGTTCTGGCACAACAGACTTTTATGTATGATGTGAAGAGCACCCTAATCAGCACTCTCTGTGCCTTCAAGGAGGACTGTGAAGAACATTAGTATTTGCACTCAATAAACAGATCTAGGCTTGGATGAGTGATACATTTTAGGGACATTGTCTTCCTTTTGTAGTGTGAACATGATGCTTGGATAAATGAGGGACTCTGTGCTACAAGGAGCACAGGAGAGACCAGCAGGAGAGGAGGCATGGCCACAGCCACAGCACCCTTTGTGGGTTTCTCCTTGTGGACATTCTGTCTTCCTTCACTCCCACTGGTACATAGGAGACTTGTCACTGAAGCGGGATAGGAAAAAAATAGCATGACATTTTGAGATTTTCACTTTTTTCTAATCCTACATCGCACCCCCGTCCAGTTCCTGCTGACTTCTGTTTTTTGTTGTTTTCTACCTCTTTGTCCCCTTCCTTCAGTCTATTATCATGTTACTTATTTAAGAAATAGTAATTAAGTATTTATTTTGTCCAAAGCCAAACAGATCAAGGATGGCCGGTACGTGGAAATTCTCCCTCCCGGCAGGAGGGAGGTCTGGGCAGGTGGCTGCAGCAACAGTAGGGTAATATCCAGGAGAGGCAGGTGAGATACACATAGGAGACTGGCAATGTTCTCCAGCCCAGCACGGGATCAGCAAGACTCTAGTACCCTTAAGAAAATGATCAGAATGGGATTCCTCTCAAAAGAAGAGTGGTCTTAGACAACTTACCCATAAAGAGGAGGAGAAAATAAACCACAAGCCAGGGACTGGGATTGAGTGGCAGCAGTTCTTGGTTGGCTGAGATACTAGCTCCTTGCTGAGCGTGGGGATGCCTAGCCATTTCTACTGCTGTCCACTCTGTGTAAAAGTGATCGATCTGGGCCTCTGTGCTCCTGCTCTGCTCCCTATGTTCTAGTGGTCTGGGGGTGGGACTGCATCCCACCTTCAAGGGTCCAGAATCCACGCATTTCCTTGTCTTAAGGGAGAAAAGAGCGGGGCTTTGACAAAACAAGAGTAAGAGGGGCGATACCATAGTTCTCAAAATTCTGCCTTTAACTCACTTGTGTTCTTATGTAGCACACTTGGGTTATCCTGCATGGGCGTGTAAGTGTGTGTGTGTGTGTGTGTGTGTGTGTGTGTGTGTATGCACTCATGTGCATGTGTGTGTGAAGAAAGCACTGCATTGATTTTTCTTCCAATATTATATGAAGTCTCACAGCATACGCTCTCTGTGGAACAAGTGTTCCTAATGCGGGTCCAGGCTGGGCTTCTGGAAGTCTGTGAATCTCTGAAATTATAAGCACTAGCGAATTTTTTTTCTTAGCAAGGAAGTCCTTCTGTTCTTCAATAGTCAACCTGTGTGGTTTGAAAATAGCCTTGCCAGGAGAAACAAGATCCTGGTTGTGACCGGCAGAACCCTCTCTCTGCCCTTATCCCTGCTTCTTTTCATTGTCCTCGCTTTTTACAAACTCCCCTCCCTCCATTTGCTCCGTTATGGTGAACATTCTCTCAGAAATCCTTTTGCAAATGCAAGGAAGCATAAATCAGTATCATAGGGTCTGATCTAAAGCAACTTTGAGAACTACCAGACAGTGCCACAGATTTTTATTTCCCTCATTTTAATTCTCACATCTAGCCTAATCAGGTGTTATTCCTCTTGTCTAGTTGACAGACTGAGGTTCAGAGAGGTAAATTAGCTCAAAGATGCACTGCAGCTGGGGCACAAAACCTTTACCCTTGATGCTGGGGACAGCAGGCACTCTTCCTGTTACCCATAATCCTGCTAAGATGGTGTATGAGGACCAATATCACCGATCAGAGATCTACCCAGGATGTTTAAAATGCTATCAGTTGCTCTTCATAACCACAAATGTCACCAGACCTCTTCTCGTTGCTTTTAACCACTACAAAAAGAGAGTCCACAAAGAGCCATTATCAGCAATGTCAAAGAGTCCAGGAGACTGGATTTCTTGATCATTGTTTCTCTTGAGGCCTTTAAACAAATGGCAATGATGAAGAACAGTTATTAAAATAAAAACCAAGTGTAGAACCAACACAGAAATCTGTGCTGATGATCATAGAATCTGTCTGTCTTGCCTCCCTCTGGTGCAGCAGGAGTCCAAATCCAATACACCGGGCAGGTCTACCCAGCCGAGAATTGAGGCCATTATCTGATTATTCAAGGTGAAAAAAAAAAAACACTATTGCTTCTATCACCTGGAGACTTCAGGCATTTTGTCTTTCTTAGGAGGAGGTTTCTTTGGTCTGACTTATCTGAATAATCCTCTCTTTCTTAGCTTTGTTTTCCTTGGGGTTACTCTGATCAGAAAGGAGCTGATATTTCTGCAGCAAAACCATTTACGGATTTCATGGAAATAGTGCTATCAAAAACAGTTTTCAGCAGAGCGGAGACTTCTTTTCACGAGGCTGCTCACACACGCACATGTGCACACAATCAGGGATTCCTTGGTGTGTGCACAGAGCACCTTTATTTTCTCTACAGCTTTCTAGCTTCCTGCACCTCACACAGGAATGCTGCGTGGTATATGCATAGATCACATTTACGATCAGCTCATTTCGCCCCTACTCGGCGATCTCTTCTCTTTTCCTTCCCCCTAACCCTTCACTTCTTGCTGTTCAGTGCTTCTAAAAGCCCCAGCAAATATCTAAAGAGCTGTGATACCTCCAGCAAGCCCTTGCTCTGTTACGAGCCCGCGAGCCACACAATGCCAGCGCCTCTCAGTAATCTCCTTGTCAAGCTGCCTCTCTACCTTCCCATCCTCATTCCAGGAGCCTATTAAATTAATGAGATAGAAGTCAGTGCTACAGCGGGCGACATGTTATTGGTGTACAGCGCCGGTGCTGTTCCAGTGTGCCTGTTTTCTCTCCTGGGACATTTAATTTCCGCTTCTCAAATGAGCTGCGAAGCTGTGAGGCCTGGCAATGTTCGTTCTCGGCACTCTGTGATGCAGATAATGAGGGTACTGATAGGTGCCTAGGAGACTCCGGCGGCTCCGCGCACAGCCATGGTCTGATAATGCTTTATGCCAGCAGTGTCACAGCGGAGCCACTATCATCCCTCAAGGAATGGTTCATCTTTATGTGTAATACAGCAGCTGTCACCTAAATGGCTAATGGGGAAGCAAAGTAGAACCTTAGTGCTAGTAATCTTTGTCACTTAATAATTTTAAAGGTATCAGACTTCAGTGGCGCCTGCAAGTTCTAATAAAAGTGCACTCACCGATTTTATGTTGTTTGTGGTGGATTAAATGTAAATTGAGAAATCCATGGTGCTGTTCTGTGCAAATCTAATTTCGTATAATTTGAATAGCCAAGTAATTAAAATGTATTATAGGTATAAGATGCTGGGATGGTGGAGTGTCTGCATTTAAGGGGAAGATTTATTGGGCTCAAAGCAACCACAGTGAACCTTCCACAACCACATTAGCTGACATCTGTTGGAAAATGTTGAGATGCAGGGCAGGAGGAATATAGGCTTTCATGAGCTGGAAGGACAAACCGGAAGCATGGGCAGCACTTGCAAGTTAAGTTAATTAGGAATAGGACCTGTGTCTACGTGGGCACACACATGCATGCAGGAGGGGCGTGTGGCTATAGGAAGGGGCAGGAATAGGTACATACAAACACACATCCTTTCTATTTAATATCTGACCCCTGCAGAGTGGGAGTTGAAGTTTGAATGGATTTAAAGAACAGGGTAATAATAATAGAGTTAATACAAATGGTGCCTGTGTGGATGCTGCACCATTAGTGTTTCCTGGCAGATTATTTTGTTTGCCTTGCCTAAGAGCACAAGATTATAGGAGGTGATTTAGTAGGCTAGGGCACTGGATTCTGAAAGGAAGCGGAGCGAATTTCAATCGCACCTACAACCAGACTGTTAATCTCTGGGGAGTTACCGCACCTGTGCTGGCAAAGGTTAAGAGGCGAGAGATTCTAGGAGGCACAGATACAGCAACTGTCCGGTGAAAGGGGGAGGGGTAGAATGGACCCATTATTCTCTTAGGCGATAAATCAAAGGACATTTTGAAATCTGAAAAATATACTTATAGACAAGTACAAGATATACTGTCCAAACACAAAACAGGTTCCAAAGAAATACTGATCAGGAAACAGTCCCGGTGAGAGACAGTCAGATGCAAGGAAGATATGTTTAAATAACAATGCATACGATGTTCTTTTTCTTCATCATTGAGTGGCTTGGGATTGTTCTCAGATGTAAACCTTGCTAGGAGAGAAATAACGAAATGACATAGAGGGACTGAGGTTCTGGACGATATCTGACATTTTCATCTCTCCCTTGGTCACCCTTGCTAACCTGTTCCTAGACCTTTGATCAAACAGGAGCAAAGCTAAGGGAAAATCACAAGGATGTAAATAACTTTCTTCAAACGATTAATCTTACCCTACTGAGCTCAGGCTATTACGCGATGGATGTCCACAGGTACAAATGTATAGTTCAAGGACCTTAAATTGCTATCTTATTTGTATTGTAGAGGAGACACTGATAGTTGACTGTTTTTGAATAAACAGGTAGATTTTAAATAATGTTTTTTAAAGCATCCTCTGGTTTGTGATGTCTAAGCCAAAAGCATGTATTGACACAAATGCTGGGAACATTTACTAACACATGCAGTCTCTCTCCTTAGTCATGTATCTCTTGACAAGTAAGAGAAGCACAAATACAACAGTCATCAAAGAAAAAAATGGGACTAGTAATGAAAAAACTAAAAATGGTTGTTTTTGCCCAATGGAATAATAACATGATATTTAGCATATATTAAAATTGGTCACATTTCTTTGGCATTTGTTAGAAGATTATTAATCACCAAGAGCTCTTTGGGGATCCTTATGGATGTAATTCGTAAGCTCTATGCAAAATCTGTTCGAATTTAGCATTCATTAAAGTCCACTTAATATAAAATGTCATATTTTAGGTCAGGTTTTCATTTCATTGCCATTTCAGTAGGAAGCATGGCTGGTGCTTTGAAAAATCACTGAAAAGATGGCTTTTCTGAGGTGCAAGTTTGAAAGTCAATATTGTCTGCATGAAAAAATGGAAAAGAGGAGAAGGAAGCTAACAGATCAGATGTCTGACTCCTTTCATTTGTCCAAACCAAAGGTTTTGCCACACACAGAACACGGGGGTAATGACTGTGCATCTGCTGCAGTAATACAGCAAACGGGGGAGATCTAACTACGTGCAATTCAATAAAGTATATTTAGCATATTTTCATTGCACCAAATATCAGCTGATCCACCTCTTATTAGTATAAATGGCATAGATTAGTGTCAGGCATTTTTTAACAGTGAAGAAATTACAGGAGTCTGCAAAGCTCATTAGGTTCTGGCTGCATGTTAACGAGGGGCCAGGCCTTACTAATAAGAAGAGGAAAAGATAAAACTAAGCTGCAAGAGGAAAAAAGAACAAAACATTCCTTAAAAAAACCTTCTGGTATTTAAAAGTGAAGAGACTGCACTGGGAGAGTCTTTTCTTTCTTAATCTCCTAGGCATTTGGGAAGATATGTACGGTCCTTTATTATTATTTTTTATAACATATAAAAAGTTATCTAATTTCAATTCATATCAGATGCATACAGAAAGTACACAATTTTAAATGAGGTTGTGACTGTCAACTTTTGCTTTCGAATAGTTGTTCTGAAGCTGAGTTCAGGTTTTGTGTTTACATTTTCTCACCGCAGTCAGTAATGAAGGTAGTAAGACCTGCCTGAGTCCAGAGAAATGAAAGGATTTGAATCTCCTCCCTGTTTCTGCACCTCACTGAGTTGGAAAATCTGGGTGGCAATGTTCACAAAGCAGTCATTCCTTGGGAAGGAAGGTAAAAATGAGAATTGCTGTCATTCTATCCAACCAAGGCAATAGAAGCCTTTTGTCTATCAGTTTACATGGTGGTGTGATAAATTCTGATTGGAAAGCAAACATACAATTCTGTTATTAGCATTTTGCTTAAGTACTGGGAAGTTAATCAATAAAACCTTATACTAGAGTACAGGAAGAAGTAAGAACCACACAGAGCACAGTAAAAAATAAATAAATAAATAAATAAAGTCTTGGCTAGAGTATGCACTGATTTGGAACAATGTCAGCAAGCAAAAAATTGAAAGTGGAGAAACACCCTCTGGGCCCAGGACATGTTATGAGACACTTTTGAAAAAGGAAAAAGAAAAGTAAGGTAGTTGTCACTAATTCTTCTAAGACTATGTACGTGTGTGCATGTACACACATGCATACATTCACAGTGGAGCGACATTATTGCAAAGCATTTTTAAAAACCATCAGAATAAATGTAAGCGATTGGCTTTTAATGCAAAATGAAAACCACTCACATGTTGCCCTTCTGCAGAGACTTTTAGTAAACAGTATTTCAATATTTCTTTTAGGCAATATTGTTAGAAAGTGGTAAGTTTTACATTAAATGAGAGAGAAATGTGCTAAAGCAACAGCCTATTGCTGAACAGTCAACAATAATTAATGTAGACCTGAGGTTGTTTTGAGTCATCTTCCATTATGTTTACAGTGTTTTTTCCCATAAGCCGAGGTACTGCATTTCTGTTAAACCCATCCCTCTCTGTTCTGATCATCTATTAATTTCTCCCACTGTGTTCAGAATGGAAGTGAAATGAACTTGGTTCTTGAGGTTCATTGTGAATCAGCATTATCACAAACATTCTTACAGTGCTGAGATACTGCTATTTCTGGTAGATAACAATTAAAGTGAAATAGATGGGCAGCTCTTGGCACTGGACCATGTGGTGACTGCAACACTTCTGCATAGTGTGTATGAACAGGAAGATGCTTCAATTCTGGGGTGTGCGGTAATGAATAGTTAGGGCACTTTGTATTCTTTTTTGTCTCAAACTGTTCGATTGACTGATGAAATTGTAAATATCACCTTAACCTGTATTAATAACTATAAGGCTTTCACTTTTCTCTCTACTTTACCTAACCTGTATTCAAAGACCCATAATTAGGGGCAAATTTTTGCAAATAGAGTAAAGCATGCAGAAATGTGTAATATACATATATACACTTGTACCCGTTTGTATTTCAATATATGCTTATATAAACACTGGATTTTTAGGCACTAGAAAAGACAGTTCCCAAGATAGTTAAATCAAATTTCTGAGAGAGCAGTTTTTAAAATAAGGGTTAGTTGATTGTGTCTATTTTACCCACATCTGTTTCATCAAGGCGACTTCTGTGAAATAATGCCACGAGAGTTTCCCAGGGAGTCAATATGAAGGAAGCAATTGTTTCTCTTCTCTTTTTAATATTTAATATGGACAGATAGAAATATTTTCTGGTCATCTTCTTTCAAGGAAAGTTTTGCCAATGCAATTGGAATCCAGCTCATGAAAACTTTGCAAAGCTTGAAACTCCAAAACCCCCATCATGAGAGATTGTATGTATTACTTGATTTTCAGAAGTGACAAGACATATATTAAAAAATATTCCTTTTATTGTTACATTTTAGGCACGTTTACTGTTAGCTGCTTGGCTTCATTATGTATCATAGTCTGAATCTACAAATCAAGTATAATTAGACTTAGCGAACTGATTGGATTTCTAATTAAGCTACATTGGAAACAAAGCACAATCAGTAAATATTCTGACTAGGTACATTTTAAAGAGCAACTCTTGGGCTTTTTGCTGATGACTAGACACCAGTGTCATTAAATTTGTTGGTGGCAAGCAAATTTTAAAGCTAAAATAGAGGCAATTAGTAAAGATCTTGAAATATTTAATCACGTTTGTCCAATTAGCGTGCAATTAGGCAGTGGTGTGGCGTGGGACAGGCATTCTGCTTCTCTGCTTGGTGCAGAAGGATCCCTTTGAAATTTTGCTGTTTAGTTTATTGATATATAAAAAGGAAGTTATGGTTGTAATTTTCAATTTAAAAAAAATACTGTGCAGATGGTCTGACTATATATTTAACAATGTTAAACAAATCCAAACAAGGGAAGCATGTTACCTGAAATTACACAGCTGTGATCTGTGAATAAGCTCTGGATCATGGTAGATTACAGCTGTGCTTATCTCGATCATTGAAACCACCAGGCATTTTATACCGGAGGAATCGGGAACCTGATAAACCTGCCCAACAGGTCTTAAAATGATTGGCAGCACCCTCCTTGTCCAAGTGTGTGCCTCCCGGTGGGTTAGCCTGCTGCCTCTGCATTCCAGTTGTTTTGGTTTTATGCAGAGGGAGAAATGGGAAGAGATCCTGTGAAAAGTGATTTGGGAGATGGGGAAATGGAATAGCAATGTTACCTGTTTCCATTGCAAACCGACTGCTCCTGTCTACTGACTTCTAGCCTTGGGCTGTGACCATGTCCGTGGGAGGTTTGGCATGCCCAGTGCAAAAGCAAGCAGGAGGAGTGTCTCCTGCTTTAAACACTTAGCTGGCTTTGCCCAGCTGCGGAACAGAATGCCACGCTGGAAAGCAAAGAACATTTTTCTGATACTCTTGTTTGGATGATCTTTGGAAAGATAACGTTTCCATTTTCACAGGAGGTGTGTGTGTGTGGAGGGGCCCCAGAGCCCTGTCTATCTCAAGCAACCGTCAGATTCAGGGCTGCAAGACCTCAAAAGATATTTGGGGAAAAGTAGTTGTGGAGTAAGTGAGTGAGACCGTGATAAGACATAACTGAGGGGGAAAGTAGAGGGAGAAACACAGGCGAGCCCGGTGTTTCCAGGTAATCTGTGGAACTTGTTTGGGTGAAAGAATTGTTCCCCATTTCCTTCTGGGCCATTCATTCCACTCCCAGTCAGAGGTATCCATCTTAGTGTCATTTAAAGGGAAATGAAAAGATGTTCAGAAGGAAACTTGTTTTTCTACTCTGGTAACTTCCTAGGTTCAGTACTTTCAACATTTCAAAATAGGTCTAAGGAAAGGTTTCTGGACACTGGCCCAGTTCTCCTGGGTGTGCTGGCATTCAGGTGAGCAGATGTAAGGGCATTCTGTGTAAAGAGCTTCTGGGAAGCGGTGAGATGAATTCCCCCAAGGAAAGATGTAGAGGGGGGAAAAGTAAAATAAAACATGTCCTTGAAAAAATACCAGGTGGATTTATGTGGAGGATGGGGTTAAGGGAGCATAGGAATATAAGGCTTTGTTGCAGATTTAGGACTTTAATTTCAGAAGGCTTTATATTAATTTTCATGCCTCCTTTCTTTCCATAATTTTGAAGGCACTATTTTTTCTATCTAACTTCCATAAACAGGATATCCTTGCCATAAGTGAAAACTAGATATTTGGAAACCTTTGAGTATAACTATGTTCCTTTAATTAAATTCTTAAATTCTGTCTTTGGAATTTTCATTAATTTACAATCTGAATTATAGAAAATTCCAAATGTAAAACTTTAGAATATTCGTTGGTTAACCATGGATTCCATCTCCACCTAGTTCTCGCTCGAGTGAAGGTGAGATTCTGAACTGCACTTGTCTGTGAGGGGTGGTCACAGCAGAGTCCTAAAAGATTCTATGCCACCTATACCAGGCACTCTGCCAGGAGAACTGCCGAGAGAGAGGCATGTCTATTGACTCTCACAAGGATGTGGCAGAAGGCATAGTTACACGCGCTGGATAAGTCGAATAGTTTTGTGTTTGGGGCTGGGGATGTGGTGCAGTGATAAAGCGCTTACTCAGCACATGTGATACCCTGATTTCAATCCCAGCACCACAGAAAATTTTTTCCTTCAAGAAAATACATTGTATCTGGCATAACTGCTCTTTGCTTTGTAGTCTTTCAATAGTATTCTTTGTGTTCTCTCCTCAGGCTCTCCGTGTCCCTCTCCTCAATACCCTCTCCCACAGACTGCTCTCAAGCAGCCTCCTGGAAATCGTTGGTCAGATTTAACAAATAAAAAACAATCAGTGCCCAGTTCAATTTGAATTCCAGATAAAGCAGTAAGTACTTTTTGTTATAAGTACATCTCAAGTAGCCTATGGGACCTACTTATACTAAAAGTTATTGTTTATCACAATTAAAAATTTCTCTGGGTGTCTGGTATCCAGTCTGGCAGTCCTAATTCAAGAACACATCCATCTATATAGAAGTAATTGACCAAGATATCATCTTTTTCCAAAACTATGTGGATTTTGGCTCAGTCAGAAACTTAGATGAGACAGGCTAATGCTGAGAGGGTATCCATTGAAGTACCAGTTCTTAATCAGGGTGGCATGGTAGAAACTTTTAGGAAGCTTATATCCTCTCAATGACCAAGGCTAAATCCACACTCCATAGATCAAAATCTCCAGGGTGGAACCCAGGTGTCTATATTGTTTAAAATTCCCTAGCAATTCCAATGTGTAGACAAGTCTCTAAACTCCCAGACTAAAGCAAAATTCTCAACTATGGCACAAGGAACCACCCAGGGAATTGAAACCTTATTCATGTCTGGACCTACCATTAGAAGTTCTGGATTATTTGCCTTGGTAAGGATCAGGCAGCAGAGTTTTGAAGCCTCCTTGAGGTGATGGAGCACCTCTGGGTCTTCTGAGAAGTGGGTCATCCTAACGCACTGTAAATTACATTAGGATCCACCACCATGGAAAGCTAACTGCTGTGAGATACTTGGCTGCTGTGAGAAAAGATCCCATCTTCACCAAGGGTCAGTTTTATCTGCTGTTCAGTGAAAACTCAGGGCCTGACATTTCAAGAACATTGAGGATTCCCATGACAGTTGTTTTGAAGAACACACAAAAACATCACATGTGATTGCTTAACATTAAAGACAATTTAAAAAAAAAACTGTATCTGCTTGGCCAGAAAGGAAGATTAGGGAGTTGCCTTGGAATAAACAATTATCAGGAGACCTAGAAGACCTGGAAAAGAAATAGGTTGAACCATGAGAAGAAAATGGTGAAGGGAGAATCAGCCCATAGGAAGTCCAGAGTGGAATGGAAGTGAAAGTGTTAAGAAGGCGCCAATGAAACACTGCCTTTGGCCAAAAACTGAAGCAAACACTGGGGATCTGAAGTATGCGGGGGTCAAGCATAGACAGGAGGCACTAGTGACTCTCAGCGAAGCTGGATGGACATCGTCCTGACAAAGGTTGTTGTGTAAACTGACAGCAGACGGTTAGTAGACATTGACTCCATATCATGAGTGGCCCAAAGTGCTCTTACCACAAAACATAAATTCATCCCCATGTCATAGATTGTATGGTTCGGGAAAAGGAAGGCATTTCAAGGCTCCAAATGTAACAAAGGAGTAACTAAGCTAAGAACAAAGCAAAACAGTTTTGTCTGTTTGAGATTAGACCATAGAAGGGATGTAGAGAAGCAACCACAGCTTGACAGGAAGGAGAATGGGAGCAGATCTGGAGCTGGCAGAGGTCAGGGACCAACTGAGATAGAAGATGTTAAGCTCCAACATGTGCATGTAAGTACACATGGGTGTGTACGTATATGTGTGTGTATATGTCTGTATATGTTGAGGTAATCCTAGAAGGCATACAGCAAGAGTCAAACAAGAACTAAGAAAGTTAAACTTGGGAATGTACAGTGCCAGTCTGAAGGAAGTTTTAGAAATGTTCTTGTTTCTCTCAGGCCTTGCAGCCCTGCCACTTACAGGCAAATCCAGATCTGGAGGTGCATCAGGCCCATCTGCAGTGCTGGCCAGAACAATCTCTTTGGATGAGGTTGCTTTGCCCAGAGCTAGAGCAGAAGGGGAAGCCTCTAGGCTTCTGTCTTGTGCCATGTGACCCTGTGCCACTGTGTAACAGCTGACTGGGACAAGAGGAGTGTTGCACTGCAGGGCAGAAAACTCACAGGATGGTCAGCACCTATAACCCTGTTCATAAAAAGACACGCTGAGCTGAGAATTTTTCTTGGGGATAGGAACAGAGACGTGGTGAGATGTGTGTTCAGATAGCAGGAAGAGACTGCTTGGGGCAGAGCTGGGCAGGTGGCTACAGTGGGCTGTATGTGGGGGAATTAGAGACCTGACTGAGTAAACTGTCCAATGCTAGCAAGCGGAGGAAGCAGCAGAGGGATGCTGAGAAATGGAGAGACATGGGAAAAAGAGGTAGTGCTACATCTGGGAGGAAGAGAAGCTGGTCTCCAGAGCAGTTTTGATTCTTGGAAAAAGTTTTGCACTTCCCAGTCTAGTTCTACTCTTGGCATACTCTGCCTCCCATTTCTGTGCTCTGGATGGGTACCTGTGGCCACGACCAGAAGTACTCTGGCAAATCGGAGAGACACAAAGCTGTCTGCAGTTCCCAGTGGAAAAAGCTGCTAGTAAAGGGGTGCTTGAGAATAATCCCCCATCTTTTATATACCCAGAAGGGTCACTTCTGTCACCCAACTGGAGTGAGGCTTGAAACATTCATCACAAGATGTATTTTTCTCCGGATCTTCAGGTTCCTCCTCCCACCAGTCTCTTGGGTTATGAATGTTCTGTCACTTCTTCCCTAGCCTTCTAGCTACAGTTTTTTGTAATTTATAATTTCCCAATAATATTTTAAGGCATTGTAGATTTAAGGCCCACTCCTAAGTGGAATATTTATCCAATCTGGCACAGTGACTCAAGGAGCTGCAGAGCTGACTCTTGGGGTTGTAGTAAAAGAAATGCTCGTTACCTTGGACTTATCCTCTCTCTGCATCTCCTTCCTTATCTGCAAAATGGGGACAGTAACCACAATTATGAACATCAGCTGAATGAGCTTTTGCAAATCATTTAGAAGAGTACCCAGGAAGCCGTAAGGCTCAGTGCATGTGAGTTCATGTCCCGCATGTCCCCTTTCTCCCTTGCGGACTTCCACTCTTTTCATAAATGTACCTTCCTTCAACTTGAATACCAGTTAAGCCAAAAGGAAACCCTTTGTGGTTTGCTTCGTGTCTTTGGCCTAACATCTTCACAGTATTTTAATATCATTTTTCAGGAGTGAAACTTGGCTCATATTGCATTTCATGTCTGGAAGATGCTTTCTGTGCTAATGGAGAGGGATCTATTTTATTTTTGACCTTCTGAAAACAAGGTCCCACCTTTGTTAATCAGGTCAATTCAAGCCCCTCAGAATGGGATTAGCTCAGGCAATTCTTCCCAGGACTGGAAAAGAGAGCTTCATCTCCCCCTTTCCCTGTTGGGAACTGGATTCGTGGACACTGAATGAACATCCTAGCTCATAAGAAAGCAGTGCTGGTCCATAGATGCCCAGGTTCTTATCTGGGCCACTGTGAAGAACAGAAGCTAAGCATAACAAAAGGACAAGTCATGACTGAGTAACACGTAAAAGTAACAACCGCTTATTGTAACCCACCCACCAAATCAAGGTCTTCTGCTGATGCTTTACGCCAATGGCCTCCTTTAATCCACTGGCAAGTTTGTACTGTACACATTTTCAACTTTGTTCTTATTGATGAGCAAAATAAAGCCTCAAGACGTTAAATGAATTTTCCAAACTATGTAACTTTCTAGTGACAAAATCAAGGTCTGGCCCAAGCTTGATTACCTGTAAAGCTCAAGACCTTTGACTCTGCTCTGCATCTGACCAAACCCAAGGGTTTGCAGTGTGGTGGGTGGAAGCCACCACAAGGAGAAGAAAGCACATCTTCGTATAAGTCAAAGTGCGTTGAGCCTTTCAGCACCTCTTTTTTGTGTCCTTTTATTTTTTTAATGACAACAATAAACAATTGAACAGATACTCCTTTTTGGAAAACTAATTTTAAAGGATCACAGAAATGTGCTCGCTTCAGCAGCCCATATACTAAAAAGGTCCCATAAATATTTGGAAAATCCAAAGGCCTCAGAACAAAGATTTTAAAACAAAGCAAGTCATGGATCAGAATAGACACAAGGAATTTTATTTGCCTTTGAGAATTTTTGGTGGGTTTCCTTTGGAAACCCTTCCAGTAAATGATAACACTCAGGAAAGTACAGAAAGTGGGGCGAGGAACTTTACCTCGCCCCGGCCCTAACCCTTTTGGTGCTCAGACATTTGCTGCACACTTTTGCAGGAGAAAGGCTGGTCAGTGCCTGCTTAACTAATTTGTGGCGAGTGTAGTTAAGAAGGAGGGGGATCACTTCCTGCCTCAAGGAAGGTTGTCATCACCTGCCTTCCTTAGTTGATCTTCCCAGGAAACTGAATATGGTAGCCGTAAGGATCAAAATTTTCACTAGTCTAAAACTGTTTTACTGGGGAGGTATTTGTACATCAAACTCAATCTCTCCTTCAGCTGTGACAGTTGCCTGCCAAACTGCCCAGCTGGCTCAGGATTCGGCTACTTTGATCTGAAAGAAGAGAGAAGATGGCTTTCTCCCTTTGTCTTTGCGTCCCAACTCCCTCCCCTTGACACAACTACCCCTCCATATTGTATAAGCCATGTGGATTTGCTGAACAGGTTTGTAAAATTAATTATACTGTGAGTGCTTGGTAACCAATGAATTGTAAACTGTACATTATTAAAACAGCATCAGAGCTCTGACTGATCTATTATTCTTTGGGGAATGAACAAAGATAAGAGCTTTATACATTTTAGAGGTTTTCTTTGCCACCATACTGCAGGCCTGGAGAAAAAATATCAAGTCTTTTGTTTTGTTTTGCTTTTTGGCAAGTTGAATTACATAGAATATTATTTTTCTGTTACTAAATTGTTATGTACGTTATCACATGCCTGTTTGTAGAATCGAATATGGCAGTAGGCACTCGGTAAATGCTGTTGCTTGGCGATTGTGATAATATGTACCCGTAGATGCTCATCCACAAATGTGGCGCCTTGTCAACCAAATGTGAGCAGGAGATATATGACATGACACGGCGTCGTAATAAAATAAATTGTGTTGATCTAGTGCTCCTCTGCAAAATCTCGGGAAGAATTCAGGGCAACAGAAACATATAAAAGCATCGGCTGAGTATGTGCCAGGGGCCTTGTGGCTTCAGTTGAAAAGGGAGAATCTGGAAGAAACAGTATTTCTTGTCTCTTCCTTCTAGACACAACAGAATTATTACTCCTGAGAGTTGCCTGTGGACCCTCTGTTTTATCGAACTATCTCCCCTGTGCAGAATTTCTCAGCATCTCCCCCCACCGCTTCCATGACGATTATTTCCAGGCACATCACACAATTCTCCATGGAAACTTTCTCTATCTGTAAATGACCAAGCCCAGAGACTCCTGCTGCCAGGCAGCCACACTGTGCTGCCCGGTTTTGTTGCCCTTACAAGCAAGTATATGCTGTTAAGGGAGCCACAACAGGTCCCAGGCAAACCACAAGCCCTGCTGCTGCAAGATGAATACTTACGTCCCCCCATCTCTGCAGGAAAGAGGATGCCTCAGGACCAGGCTGTCCCTGAGTGCTGTGCACGGTCTGCTCTGTGGAGCCCAGGCAAAGAGAAAAGATAGGCTCCTTGTTTAAAAATTACTGAGAATTTTAAGATACAGATAGCAGAACCTTGAGCTAAGTGTGTACCCATCTTTGTTCTAGGCCCTGTTCAACAGCATAAGCTACATGCCCAGGAGGGGCACGGTGCACAAGGACATTTGCTCAAGGACTTATGAGGATGTCTGTAGTTTTGGTTCATTCTAACCTTTCAATGGTCTGATTGGGCTATCAGAAAATTTCTGAATTCCTTCTTCCAGGAGGAGTATAAATTCCAAACATTCTTTTTCCCACCAGGAGCTACAGTGAGCTCCGTCCTTCACCCTCATAGCTGGAAAGTGAGTACTCTCAACCTGAGAATATCATGGCAAGAGACACACGAATGGGTTGTGATCTTTATGACCAGGGGCATGAGGCAGACAGACTGGCAGCCAGATGCCACAGAAAAATAGAAATCCATTTTTTTATATAAGAATTATTCTTAGACATCAGCACGCTATTTTTTCCAGTGCTGCAACGTTTCAATCTTCTCCTCCAACTAACTCCTATGATTTTGAAGGAACAGGTTTGTACCTGCTCTCTCAGTAAAGGAGATGACCTGGGTTGTGAGGGCAGAGGGGAAGATGCTACCTGGGAGGGTGGGGACACAGCCATGGCTGTCCAAGAGTGGCACATCACGGCAAAGAGCAGATGGTGGACAGAGAGGCAGCAGGGCCTGCTGCAAGCTGGGTCCGTGGACTGTGCCCAGCCCCACAGGCCTAACTTCTGCAAGAGCTTCCCGTGTCCCTGTGACCTGGCTCCTCCTGTGAGGCCCTCCCTCACTACTGTCCTGGAAAGACAGATAGCATCAGCTGGAGAGGTTCTGGAAACATATTCCAGATGCTTCTTCATTTGGATATCATTACTACTGGAATTGTCTGTGGGCACTTTAGGCTGATGCCTAAGTCAAGCCAGAGGCTGCATGATGAAACAAGTTAAGAAAAAGAATGATTCACAGTAGCCAAGATACAGGAACAACCTACATGCTGGATAAATGGATAAAGAAATGTGGTATATGTGTCTATAGTGGAGTATTATTCAGCCTTTAAAACAGAAGGAAATCTTGCCATTTGTGACAACATGGAGGACATTATGCTAAGTGAAATAGCTTGGTTATGGGACAAATACTGCATAACTATACTTGTATGTAGAATCCAAAAATACGAAACTCATAAAAGTAGAGGTTAGAAGGTTGGTTGGGGAAAGGGCTAGGAATGGGTAGATCTTGAGCAAAGAGTACAAAGTTTTAATTTGGGAGATCTAACCTGATCCAATCTGCAGCAAGATGACTAGACTTCACAGTACTGTACTAGACGCTTGAAATCTACCAGGAGGGTAAACCTGAAGTGTCTTACCACACACACACACACACACACACACACACAATAAGGATTCGAGGTGCTGGATATATTAGATTGCGGAGATTACTTCATAATGTGTGTGTACATCAAAACATCAAGGTGTACACCTTACAGTGTTTTCAATCCTATCTCATTAAAGCTGAAAAAAGGAAAAGTAATCACGCCTCATCACTTTGTTGCTGTTTAGAAAAATGAGTTTTGTTTTCATCTGGAAGAGAACCAGCAGAGAAAGCAGTCCTCAAGGAGAGAGTTAAAGTACGATTCCCCCTCTGGATTAGCCAGAGGGCTGAAGCTGCCCCAAACGGGAAGGACTGTCTTCAGGCAATAGGCCCCAGCTGCTAGTGCAGTGTGGCCTAAAATTCCATAGAGGGCAGCAGATAACTTGCACTGCCCGTAGCACCAGGCAAACGTGTAACCTGAGGAATGTTCGCAGGGAAATTCGCTGGTTCTTCAAAACTCACTTGATGCTAAGCCTCACTATGCCAGAACTCTGTTTCTGGAACTGCATATTTAAAGTTAAAAGCAAATATTTGATTGACAGGATCTACTGAGCTTTGGTGAGGTTGAGGCGCAAGGTAGGCAATACTGCTCACCACAGCAGCCTCATGTCGCAGTGTGATAGAGAAACAGGCAAATGGCAGTGTCGGTGCTGTTAGGGCCCGGGGAGTAGAGACATTGCTGTGGAGTGGGGGGGGGGGGCAAGAGGCTACTTGGGTGCTTTGGTATCTCGTAGTTGTTTTCTACTGTTTGTGTGCAATGAATAGAACCCACTTCCTACCTGGAAAGTCCCACAGGATGTGGGAGAGAGCAGTTCTCTGAGATTATTCAGTTCTACCAGAAGAAAATTTGTAGTAAGAAGGACAGGTCTGTGCTCTTTGTGACTGGCATTTAGGGAAGCTGAAGGGTAGGTGGGGCACCAAATAAAAGCATGAGGTCTGGAGCCCTCAGGTTGAAAACACACACTTATCCCACCCCCCTAAAATTAAAGTATTAGGATTTCATCCTTACAGTTACCCCCCGAGATCTCCTTATTGCCCGGTTTGCTGAAAAAGGTGATTTGGGGATATGAATCCCAAATATAGCTTCAGAGAAAAGCTCTTCTGTCTGTTCTGGCAGGGCAGGAAGTGAAAAAAATTAGTTCCGATTTTTAAAATAAATCCTGAAATTATATTTCCAGGCTCATGAGACCTACGGTAATCTTTTGTGTTTCTTTGTTTGACTTGATTTTAAAGCATTGTGTTCACTCTGGACTTTAATTAAAAGCATTTTAAAATCATTTCACCTTACCATGGTAGCATCAAACTATGTATTTGCGATGTGGCTTCTAATGGATGAATCTTATTTATTTTGAGTGCACTTTTGATTTCTTGAAAAAGAACTGAAAATGCTTTTTAGTCCATCAACTAGTAAGACTATTTTAAACTGTAGAGTTTCCATTAAGACTTGGGAAAGTGTACATCATCTTTTTTTTTTTTTGTAACCTCAAAATTATGAGATTCTGTACTGCCTAGATACATGTCTGATGTGGGATAAAAGGTTTCTGAGAAACATGTCCTAAAATTTGTGGCATATTTAATATTAAACAATTACTAAAAAAAACCCCAATTACTATGGAGCTGAGTTTATCAGTCCCTGTATACAAGTTGGCAAAAGAAGGTTCCCTTCATATGTACAATAATAAAAGCCAGACTTGACAAGAGCCTACAAAGCTACAGTGACTGCACTGTGCTTCTTTGTGTTCCTTAAAATATTGAGGTAGAAGATTATTTTTTACTTGTCTTTCACATGTATTGAAATTAAAACTGCAAGTTGATAAACAAATGGCTAGGATCTCCAGTGTCCCATAGAATCATCAAGGATTTCTGGGGAATTTTTAAGTGATCTTTGGAGTGATTATCAAGTCTTTCACCTTCAAAATCACTCTAGACAAAAAGATTTGGGTCTCTTTTCTGGAGCTTTTCTTTCTAGAGTGTTCCCCCCAAAAAGTTTTGTTTGCTTAGGAACATAGCTCTCTGAGGATGAACTGCAGCCAACCCTCAAATTACAAGGGTAAAAGGAGTGTGACTGCATTTGTAGAACTTTTATAGGAAAAAGTATCTATAAGAAAAAAGAAATACCGGTGTCAACAAATAAGAAGTTTTAAAATGGAACAAATCTTATCATAAATGCCAAAAAATCTAACTGGTAGGGTAAATGAGAATAAAGTGATAGTATAAATGATTTTTCTTTATATTGAACTTAACACAATCTCCTTGGCTGCAAACCAGAAAGCCTGAATTTTTCCTGCACCTGACCCTTTCCTCAAGTTGTCCCACAAAAAGGCACATTTAAAATTTCACATTGCTTTATTAGCAAAATGAGGGGATTTGATTCTTCCTTCACAATTCTATTATTTTATGATTCACTGAAGCAGTGCAATGGGCACAATGAACCCTCAAATACGGGCTTTTCTACCCCGTTCAATTCATCTCTGCTTTAGCTTGTGGGGAATCATAGCTACCAAAAATCATTTTCAACATAAATTAGACCGGGGATGCTTCTTAAAGCCACAATAACTGACCACACTTTATGCTGTTTCTGGCCTCCACCTGCTCCTCCTGTAGCACTTGGCATGCTGCTGTACAGCACTCCGGTTTTGTCTTTGGTTTTCAAAACTGTTTCTCTCCCACAAGGTGACCAGGGCGGCCAGATGACTTCCTCTGAATGTGGAGTTGGCTCCTCTGCCTCATCTTAGTCCTGTAGTTCTTAGCCAGGGATCAGAAAATAGATCAAAAGGGAAGCAAGAATTCCACCTGGCCATGGTAAGAGAAAAATCAGCAGGCAGAGCTGCTCTCTAATTTCCTGCAAGCCGCCACCTGTGTTCTACGGCCTTCTTGCCCCTGCAGGTTTTTCCTGCCTGCCCCCCTTTCTCCTTCCTCAAATCCTGCTTTCCCCGCCAGCGTGCATGGGTTTCATGTCTTCTGCATGCAGGGTTGTTCTGGAGAAAAAAAAAAATGAAACAATAGTTTCTGCACTGAGAAGGTTTAAAATGTTTGTGCACTTGGTCCCTGTAAAATGATTTTTGTGTTTGTAAAATCTTTGTCTTTGATACTGAGTAAAAATATACACACACACACACACACACACACACACACACGCACACACACACTCTGCTTCTCCGACTTTTAACCTCACTTTCATACTGAAGAGTCCAAGCACAGTCTAGTCATTCCTGTTTCTGTGCAGCAAGCAAAGAACAAGGAGAAAAATAGAAACAGGAATGGGCAGAGGCAAGAAACTGATGTGTACTTCGTCGCCGGTGTGCCCGGCAATGTGTACAGCTTCGCGCTCATGGAGCTATGTCCTCATTGGAAGAGAAAGCTTAACAAAGGCCCAGAGTGGTCAAGTAATTCGCCTGGAACATCACAGAGTCAGAGCTCAGAATCCAGTGCTACAGGCTTACTAATTTTTTCTTTTTGAATTTGATTTTTTGCCTCTTCAATTTTTGAAGAATTGAGACTATTCTTTTCAATTTCTTAAAAATTAAATACAATTCTATTAAAATTAGATATAGTACATGAAATTAGGGTACTATTGTACTGTGTCCCAATTTTACATGTCAATAGTATTTTAGCATCTCAAAGTCATGAATTAGGACAATTCTGAAGCAAATACAATACTTGGGTTAAGATCACGTAGCCTATTTTTCTGTATCATGTTATAGGAAAGTCCTTAGGATGATTTAATATGCTAGAGCAAATGAGATTTTTTTCCAAATGTATTATCCCTAAAGAATTTCTTTACTGTGAAAGCCCGCACAGACATTCATCCCTTTTCCAGACATTTTTTTAGGTCCTACAAAGATGTAATGAGAGAAGAGAATGATCTGGAATGACACATAAAAGGGTGAAAATTCTTTCATTTGGGATTTTTAAAAAAGAAAATAATAAGATCCAATATAGAAACAAAGTAGGTCATTATGAATGTTCACAGCAAAATTGCATGAACACCAAGGTACAGAAGACCCAGCACTTGACCCTAGAACTGTCCCAGGGAGCCCCCTCCAAGTCTCAGTTTCAGAGTGGCTCCCGCCTGTGCATCCGCTACTACCACTTCCCTTCTCCCCACTAGACACTGTTGTCATGACCTCCTGTTGGTGTTACGTTAGCCTTTCCTTTTTTTTTATTAGAGCTTCAGGAAAATTAGAAATTGGCATCAATGAGTAGGGAAAAGACCATGCATGGCTTAAACCTACATATCATTTTATGACTTACAACAATGTTTCTCAAACTGGGGTTCCTACGAAGCTTGCATCCGATTTACCAGGGAAAAATACAGTACAAATTCCTAGACTTGATGAATCAGGATCTCTGATTAGGGGTCAGAGAATGAGTGGAATTTAGGATTTGATAATTTAAAAATCCTGCCAGATGACTTCATGTACACAAAAATGACAACTGTTATCCGATAAAATGTTTCCATATATGTTCTATACCTTTCATCTTTCTCAAACCCTCAGAAGCCGGGTTATTACCAAATATTTCTTTTACACGTGAGACTGTTGAAACTTGGAGAAGTAACTTGCCTGACAAGACACAGTGAGGAAGTTGCCCGCCTCTGATTAGCCCCTGAGTTTTAGCTGGTGGGCCTTCCTCACAGGCTCTTTCCATAGACTGGAGGAAGTGATCTCTATGCACGGGTGTGGTATGTCCAATTTGGAGAGAACCTAGGTCAGAATTCTTTCATGGATCATGTGTTTGCTATTGTGTTTAAACTGCATCACAAAACACAAGGTCACATAAATATTCTGTATTTTTTTTCTAAAATTTTTATAAATTCTGTACTTTTAGATCTGTTTTCCATTTTGAGAAGCTTTTGTGAAAAGTATAAGGTCTGCATCTAAGCTTTTTATTTTATTTTGCATGTGGACCTTTGATTCTTCCAGCATCAGTTGTTGAAAACACTTTTCTTCATTGAGTTGCCTTTGCCTCTTTGTCAAAAATTTTGCAGACCTTAATCCTTGTTATAAAGGGATTTTACTTTCTCTCTCTCTCTCTCTCTCTCTCTCTCTCTCTCTCTCTCTCTGTATGTGTGTGTGTGTGTGTGTGTGTGTCTGTCTGTCTGTCTGTCTGTCTGTTTCTGTCTCTGTCTCTCCTCCTTAAAGGCAGCTACATCAGTTCAGCATTTCTACTACTTGCTTAAGATTTGCACCCCACCTTCTTAGGAAAGAACATGAGGCAAGCTGCAGATTAGAACATAGAACAAGATAAATCACTGAAGAGTAAGCAGGACTGGAATCTGTCCACACTGAGTTTTGTGACCCTATTTAGAGTTAGAGAAACTAGCTTCAGGACCTGACTCTAGCACTTGACATTTGGGCTTGTGTCTCCTTCATGGGAAAGTAAAAGGGATGTTCTAAGACACTGTCCTGGTTTTTAATCATACAGCCCCACTGGGCACCAGGAGGGGTAATAACAACTTCCATCTGTGAGCTGCTTTCCCATTCATGTAGTGAACTGTCCTGCAGGACTTAGTCATGGGGATGTGCCATGTTGATTGTGGCTGATTTATCCGAGGACCTCACCAGGTCATAGGAACAGAAGTTGAACACACACACACACACACACACACACACACACACACACACACACACACACACATGTGACCACACAATTCTGCCCAGCCCCTCACCCCTGCCTGCTGCTTCCACACTGCTCTTGTCTCTCCTTACCTGGGGTTTTCTGGCATCACTTTGTCTCTGTTTACTTATCCTCACTGGGGTCAGCAATGTCTGTCTCTTCCTTTCGTGGGAATACAAGATCTGCTCTTCCTCTCCTCTCCCCTTCTCCTTCTAACTCTCTGCCTGAGATTGATGCATTCTCAAGAACTTACAGCTTATCTACTTTCCATGTCTGAGGCAGCCAAAAGCTTTTAAAGATAATGGAAATCTCTCAATTGCAGTTTTGAGCTGCAAAGAATTTGCTAGATTTGCTGGTACAGAGTGTTACAGGAATGTTGTTCTAGTACTTGTGGTCTGGAATCCTTGGAGGGTCAGGGATTGACCAGGAACACAGTCATATGAAAATAATTATAATATGGCATTCAGGTAGTGGCTATTTTGAGAATGAGGAGGAGATACATCAAATAATTTTTGCAGAAGAAGTAGCAGTTGAGCCTTGAAAAGTGGGTGCGGGTTTAACAATAGCCAAGCCTGGGAGTGTCAGGGGCTCAGGCAGGGGCGACACCACATGCAAAGGACAGAAGCATGAAACAACAGAATATTCGGGCTCTGGGTAGGTTCAGTCTTACCCACAGATGGGCAAGGTTGACTCAGCTGGTCTGACTGGCTGGGCAGGTGGCCTCTGTCCCCCACCCTCATTGTTTCACATTCCACCTGTGTCCTTCCTGAGTCTGCTCCCTTCTTTCCACTCAGGAGATCAATCATACTCCGTCAATACTAGAAAGATAAGTATATTTCGCTGTCTAACACATACAGAACAAGATCTTAGGTGTAGTTGAAGCATAAAAAGCAAGCTTGAAGTGAGTGGAGAGGAAGGGCTGGTGGGAAAGGACTCTGAAAGAGCCATAGGTCCGGGTCATGGGGGCCTTGCGTGCCGGACCGTTCCCCACGAGCGCAGGGTGGCTGTTGAGGAGTGATATGGTTAGACTCATACGGAAGACAGAAAAGAGGAAGAAAGGTGAGACCAAGAGACCAAAGTGCAGATGCAAAATTGAAAAGCATAGACGAAAGGGGTTGTGATCCAGAGAGGCTGAGCGTAGGCACAGAAAGTTTCAACAGGGATTTTTGGTCCCAAGTAAGCAAGATAGAACAAGACACAGTAAAACAAGGTTTCACAGATTCCTAACCTGATGACATGTTCCATTTGCCAAGATAAGGAATGCAGAGAAAATAAGGGTTTGGGGAAGACCATCAAATTGCATTTTGAACCAATTGTTTTTCAGAACTGCAAAGGAGCAGAGGGCAGTTAGACACAGTGGGTTTGAAGGCAGACTGCAAAAGAGTGCAGATGAAAGGGTGAAGGAGCAGCCAAAAACCCTGAGAAGAGGCTGTCCAGGCCGTCTTGGGAGTTTGACAAATATTTTACAGGATGCCACAGTACAAGTAGAGAAATACCATCCATGGCCTCGCATGTTAGAAAACCAGGGCCTCAGGTTCAACATGTATGAAAAGTGCTTGCAAGAATTATTATTGAAGTAAGGTATAAAATTTTGTTTGTAAATTGATGTCTGTGTCTCAAGATTTGTCTGAAGTTTGACATTAAAATGAGAACATTCTTTTTATTTTTTCCTTGAGATCACTTGTGAGCTTCCAACCAAATGCTAGGGCATGCTAAGCATGATATTAATTTACCAGTTCCTTTTTGGTTTTTTATCCTGACTTTTGCTGAAACATATCATGGCTGTTTATTAACAGTCAAAAAAATTAGAAGATGCCTCTTTGTGGAAATAATCTGAGAAATTAGAGAGAGGAGAGAAGGCAGGAAAGTTAGTATAGCCCAGTTTTTAGAATGGACTTCCTGCTTGAAAGGTATTTTCCTGTATATTGGCTACTTTTGGTTCACATATCCACAATTACAGTCTCTCAGTCAAACTGCTAAAGCTTATGAAGAAAGGTGTAAACATTTAAGAAAATATTTTAAATATTTAAGAAAATGTTTAAAATATTTAAGAAATATTTAAAATATTTGAGTAAATATTTAATAAACATGAATTTTCATGAAGAACTGTAAGACTGCCATACTTTGGAAATTAATTCAACTTTGGCATAAAAGATAAAATTTTAACATTTGATTTTAATGTGCAGGTCAACAGTGCTAACAGGCATTTTATATGAAAAAGAATTGAAGAACAGTAGTTAGAAGCAAATACTGGTGTCTTGTTTCACTAGGAATTTGCATATTTTACCAACACTTACATAATTTTTTTTAAAGTTCCTATTTAAAGTGTGGGATTTCAGATGCAAGTGGATTCATATAGAAGTCTTGATTCTCTTTATTTAAACATCTGAAATTCAGTTCTTCTTAAGTCGTCTTTTAGCCAGTGGGATACAGGTAATACATTTTGCTCCTCCTTCCCCAGAAATTAAGGTGTATTCCCTTTCGGGGGCTCAGGGGGAATTCTCAAATTAACTTCCGTTTTTACAGCTCTCCTTCATCTTGCAGGTGTGAACTTACTGTGCAGACTTCCGAATGATGGAACTAACTTTAGGAGCCTCGCTGCTGAATTTCTCTGCTTTGGTGAGTGTAGAAAAGCATTAGCAATGTGGTTTAGACCTAGGTTTTAGCACTTAGGTGGAACTTTTTAGAAGAAGCCAAGATATGGATAAGTGTGAAAGAGGCACTTGAACATAAAATACATTTGTAAAGTCCATTCAAAATCCGGAGCATTTTCAATCACATCCACCTGACTGCAGGTTGTCTCCTGTGGGAAAAAACGTTGCTCCCTTGGTAATAGTCCTCTTCATCTTTTAAGGTATCGCTTGAATCAGTGCTCCAGGTAGAGCTGTAAGTAAAAGTACAATCTGAAAACCTGGCGGGCAATGGTTTTTAATTAATAAAGTGAATATTTTAGCAAAATGTCATGGGTTATAATTGAAAGAAATCATCTGGGTCTAAAGAATACCTACTGAGGGCAGCTCTATTAAGATTCATTCTGAGGTGGGGAAATTAATTTCCTGGACTCACAAAGCAACAAGGGGACGGTTTTCCTTCCTCCTAACTCTGGAGGGTTTGAGGTTTGGCCCTGTGAGACCCAAGGGCTATTCAGGCTGATTAACATATATATAATTAAAGTGTGGCAACTGGAAAGGCAAAGGTAGTTTTATTTGGATCTGCACTACTGTGAAATAATTCTGTCTCCTCTATGTACTTAAAAATTTGTTTTGGGTTTCCCAGGACATCATCCTGCTGCCTTCTTTAGGATTATTGCTTCCTGTTGTAGGAAACACTGAGGGTTCAGAAGCTTTTCCCATTCTTAGGTTTCCTTTCTGTTCATATCACCATTTTAAAGCCACATTTTCATCACATGATAAGAAACGCTGTAAATAATTGAGGGGAATCCATCAAGAGACCCATTTCTGATAATGAAAAATCGCATAACTCAGTAAAAGTCAATTAAAAACCATGAACTTCAGAGCCTTTTGCTCAGCGAAGATTTATTGTTACAGAAGGCATCTACTACAACAGATCTGTGGGGCCAAAAATTTAAAAAGTTTTAAAAATGCAGTTCAAGCTTGATGACAGTAAACTTGAGTAGGATTTATTTATTTATATATTTACAATATGAAAGTAATATTCGTTCTTTGAAATGAAAAATTACTTTTTTCTCTTCTTTTAACATGAGATTTCAGGACTTTTATAACCACCTTAGAGATAATTTCCGCTGTGGAGGGTACTTATTTTCCATTTTCCTTGTAGGGATGTAAATGAGTCTTATTCTTTGGTTGTGCCTATGTAGTGAAAGTCTATAAATTAAATAAGAGAAATCAGAATATTTTTCCTTTGTGAAACTAAATATCTAAATAACTAGAATAAAAGACAAAATACTTTGTTATCTGGATGCTTGGTTAAAGAGGCAGGGAACATGTTATAGAATGTAGCACCATATATGTGTGTTTAATTTAAAAAAAAATAAACACTAACTTTGTTTCTTTAGAGACATCAAATGCTGCTTGAGTGGCCAAGCGGAGAAAGTCAGCTCTCTGAAATTAGTATCTGTAACACTTTTCTTTCAGTGGTTTTTCATGCCTCCAATATAAATTTTACAAGGAGCAACATTTATCTTCAAAAACCAAAAATATCTATTCCCTTGTTTTGAAGTTCAGAGTGCACCAGTGTGAGTTTTCAACTCTGCTCAAAGGCTTAGGTAGGGTTCAGTAGTCAGGCATGACATATGCACAGTTCCAACTAACAGTGCACATGTGACAGGCTTCCTACTGAAATTAAACTGCCAAATAAAAAGGAGGAATTGTGCCCTTTCTAATAACAAAGAATGCAATCGTTAGAATTCTTCAGATTTGGAATTCCAGCAGTGTTCTAGTGTTTTCCTCTTGATATGTGACAAGAATGAATAATATCAAAAATAAACATAAATCACACTTAAATAAGCAGTCCTTTGACTTAGTAAGGTTCAACATCAAACAACAAATTCTAAAAACTCAAGACCAGTAAAATATCAGAGCTGAGGAGAAAATAGGATGGGAGCAGGACAGATTTTAAACGCTTTGATTGATCTTAATCTACTAGTAGTAATTTTGTTCATTTCTGTGGAGACTTGCCACTCCAGCTGACTACTAGGGACCATGATGTTTCATATTCAAATAAATATTTGACTTTGACCTCATAAAAAGTCCCTTGGGTCTATAATACTTTTATTCTTGTATAATCTGAAACAAATCCTTTCCTCTTAAAAACCAAACAGAACACGTTACACACACAGTTGACTATTTAGAAAGCACCCAATTAAATCCTACTTAATTCCCTTACTCTAAAAATTCCATCTCGCTAGTGTGTAAAGTGCCCATCACATTAAACGTATAACGTTCACAAACCCTGGTGGTCCTATCTAATCTAGACAAGATTACCTTTCTTGAGAACAGTCCTTTACAAATGTTTCAAGGTTTTAAAGAAATGAGACCAGATCCTTTACAAATGTTTCAAGGTTTTAAAGAAATGAGACCAGAAATCACAGTACAAGGCAGATAAGTCTACTTTAATTCTCACATGTAAAAGTTACACATCACAAGAGAGATTGGACAGTAGCTTAGCGGTAACTGACATAGCTATAGTGAAAATCATTTTCATAAAAAAATAATCTAGGTGCGGTCATCAGAATTTTTGGTCTACTTAATGTTTGAAGTTCGACTTTTATCCCTGCTTGAAGGATTTGCCATTATGCCTTTTTTTCTCCCACTGTTGCCTATTAATTAATATTCTTTGGAGGAAGGAAAGCAGAAAATGTTCATTTCCAAGAGTTTGTCCTTTGGTAGCAAGCAGAGAACATTTTTCATTTGTATGATTTAAATAACCTGTACAGATATGAAACTTTGTGACATTATGCGTTAGTGTAAACTGAAGAGGGACAAGCAATTTTTTTTCACTCTGATAAAACAGCAGATTTTGTAAACTCCTTAAGGATCCAAGCATTTCCCCATTCTATTTGCAAAGTCATTCAGAATCCATTTTGACCTCAGTTAAGAAACAAAAAAACCCCAAACACTCTATATATTACACTATAAAACCCTGTACTTAAAAACTGATAAGGTATATTTTCAACATATACACTTCAAAGACAAAGATTTCAATCTAGGTTAAAGAAAACACATTTGAATGGACTCTGAACAAGTTTATTTGTGATTAAACATCTCATGCCTTCATGCAAGACCACTACCTATCACTGTTACTTCCGAGTCTACGATTCTGGGCAAAAGAAAAACAAATTAAAAACAAGGTCAAACAGAAAAGACATTCACGATATCAACAGCTCTGCCATTGAGCTGAAAAATTATTTTCCAAAAGAAATATTCCCATAGATTAAAAAAACACACACGTAATATTTACAAAAAATATTTAATTAAAAATATCTTATAATTACAGTAGTCTATTAAAGCATATACTTTCTCACACTTATAGAACATCTCTCTATATATACATGGTATGAAATGTCACTCAGGTATCTATACAATATGGAACATTCTTGCAGAGAAAAGTTCCCTGCCCCATTATAATCATCTATTTTAAACAATAGATGTAAAAAAAAAATATCTACAATGCTCTGGGGTATATTAGTAAAGCTTCAAAACAAAAATTGCGCTCCTTGGTCACAAAGTAGCCTTCTAAAGTCAGATTTACTCTTGATTTTCTATTTATCAGCCCTGTCACACTTAAGCTTAACAAGTTTAACTGCACCTCCAAAAAACACAGAAATGTACAATTCACAGCGGTTATAAATGAAGAGACAAAAGAGAATACGTATGTAGAATGTTTATGAACGTGCAAAAAAAAGATGAAAGTTGGTTTTTTCTGTTTATTTGTTTCTTCTCCCTCTCTCTTGGAATGACGAGCGAAAAGGTTTCTAGATTTGCTGATCTTTCTTTCCTTTCCTCCGGTGGCTTTTCCTCTACCGTCTGCTCTTCCCCCTCCCTCTCTAGAGCTCCCGGCCGGGGCTCAGGCGGCCGCACACCTGTGGAAGAGGAATGAATAGGGGGGTGTGAACCTTCCTGCTGCAGACTAACTGGCGCCACCGACCAAACTCAAGACATGCTTGATCAACAACCCAAAACAAACCACCCGGGCAGACAACACCCGCAGCCCGCGCCCGCGCCAGGCGCCGGGGAGGCCGAAGCGCCCGGGAAAGCGCAGCGAGGGGACCCACTGCGCGGCCCCTTCGTGGGTGCCAGACCGTGCGAGGACACAGCGGGGCAGCTCCCACGGCCGCCGAGTGCTCCCCCACGGCGGCGCAGGGAGCGGGACGGGCGCGACCCCCGCCCACCCACGGAGAGGCGTGTGCTGCCCGCTCTCCCCCGAGTGCACCCCGAGTGCACCCCGAGTTCGAAAGTGACGCCCGGGCTCACTTGCTCGCCGGGCGGCAGTGTGAAAGAGCTGTCGGCGTACTCGGGAGTTTGCACGCAGAAATGCTGCGGGCGCAGAGCGCTGCGGAGCCTGGCACCGGAAGGCCCTGCGGAGGTGCGCCCCGGCCCCCGGCCCCGAGACGCGGAACGCGCGCTCACCTGGACCGTGCGGCTCAGCGGCACAGAATGCTGTCGCCCTGCTTGTTCACCGCACCGGCCTGCAACAGCAACCGACGCCGAGGGAGAGGTTAGCGGGCGCGGACCGCGCTCGGAAGCCGGGCGGGCGCCGACGCCCCACCCGCCCGCAGCCGGAGCCCCCTGCGCGGAGCCGCAAGGCCGGGGGCGCTCAGCCAGGGGCCCGCCCGCGCGCTCGCCCACCGCCGGGAGCAGGGCAGGAGGGGCTGTCACTTCGGCCGGGAGGAGGAAGGGACCCGCGTCCCGCTGCCCGCCTCAGCCCCGCGGGACCGCTCACCGGGTCGGTGTTGAGCGCTGTTAGCGGGGTCCGCGGCGGCGCGGCCGGACAGGTCCCCGCCGGGAGGTGCGGCGGCGCGGGCGGGGGCGGCTGTCTGAGCAGAGCCGGGTGCGTCTCCAGCGCGAGCTGCAGGTCCAGGATGTAGTCGATAACGTGCTGCAGGATCTCCACTTTGCTGACTTTCTTGTTGGGCGGGATGGTGGGCACCAGCCTCCGCAGGCGGCTGTAGCAGTCGTTCATATCACACTGCAGGCACAGCGCCGGCTCGTCCGCCGCCGCCTCGGCCGCCTTGCAGCGCGCTGCCGCGGCCGCCGCGGAGCCGCCCAGGCTGTGGCCGTGCTCCGCCAGGCAGCGCAGCGCCAGCTCCCCGCCGCCGCAGCCCGACGGCGCCTTGCGGCCCGAGGGGCGCACGGGGCTCACCGCCTTCATCGCGCGCGCTCTGCGCCCTGCGCGAGCGGACCGCCGCGGCGAGCTAGGCGGGCAGGCACGCTCCGGGCCCCCGCCCACGGCCGGCTGCGCTCCCCGGGCCCGCGCGCTCGGGGCACCGCGGCGTTCCCCGCGATCGCGAGCTCCTGGACAACTGACAGGAGGGTCGCTCGGGGTCTTTGCCCAGCGGGCGACACCCGGCCCAAACCAAAAGGCAAGAAAAATCAAAACCACCAGGGGTGGGAAAAGTAGCCCACTCGGGTCCCCGAGTCACTCCGTTCGGAGCGCAGACCCGGCCGGATCGCTGGTCGCCGCCGCGCACCCCTCCGGCCCGAGATCTGCCCTCCCCTGCCGGCTCCCCACCGCGCCTCCTCCACTCAGCTCACCGCCGGCCGCGCAGCTGTATTTATAGAGCCGCGCGCCCCGTGGGCGGGGCCAGCGCGCGGGCCGGGTCCCCGCGCCTGGCGAGCAGAAGAGCCGAGCGGGGCTGGGCGCGCGGGCGTGCGCGGAGGGAAGCAGCGCGGGCGGGGCTCCGGGCGGTGCTGGGAGGCGGGGAGCGGGGCCACCCGAGTGCAAGGATGGGCGGGGGTCGGCAGTGGCTAGCCAATCAGGAGGGCAGTGCCACCTCAGGGAATGACGCTCAGGCCAATGGGAAGGGCACTCCATTCCGTCAACGCCTGGGGTCGGGGCTCTGAGAAGGAAGAGCTGGGTGGGAGTCGGACCAGGCCAGTGTGTGCCCTGGGGAGGGGAGAGGAGAGAGAGAGAGAAGTTCCTGAGAAGAATTGCGGGAATGTGCGAAGGGATTCTTTCTCCTCCGGCCTAGACTGCCCAGGGGCGCTGGGCCCTGCTCGCCCTGATGCCCACTGGCCTCTAGCGCGGCGCCCAGGGACCCCAACCCCGCTCCATCCCCGGGTTGCTGCGCCTTAAGAAAGAGAGGCTGTTCCAGGAGGCGCGTTCCTTCTGTGTTTTTCCCCTCGGTTTCATTATTCGCCTTTTCACAATTGCTGAAACCATAATGATGGAATGGCATGTGTAGCCTTTCCGTTTTCTCAGTCTCTCTCTCTCTCTCTCTCTCTCTCTTTCTTTCTTTCTTTCTTTCTTTCTTTCTTTCTTTCTTTCTCTTAAACACGAAAGCTTAGCAAAAGAAAAGAATGCCGGATCCAATGCAGTTTTTTTTTTCTTTTTGGTGAAGGGACATGTAGATAAAACAAAACCGTGGCAGGTTTTCCTTTTACCCATCTGGATGCAAAACTGGGCTGAAGAAATGGAATTGCACATAAATGACAGCATGTAAAGATTAAAAATGCATGGACACAGAGTATTTAAAATTCCACCATTACATATAATATTAATCTGTTCTATGTAAAATTCATACCTGTAACTTTATTTAGGCCATTCATGTGCTGCTTCACGTATTAGCGTACCTTGCTTTAGATGAGGTGAGAATAATACCCAGAGTCTCCCGCTTCCCCAACAAAGCGTCTCTGTTAGATTTCTAACGGAAGAATCATCCTTTAAGGGTTCAAAATAAAAACTGCACACGGAACTCTGGTGGGGCGTTGTGTGTACCCTTCAAGAAATAATTGAGCCCTTCTGATGAGAAAGGAGCATAAGAATTCTCAGGCAACAGCAAAAGGAAGTTTGAGTGCTTGCCCTCGTCGACCCTGCCACATTTAGGCACCCTTGCAGATGAATTCACCGAAGAATTTTCTTCTGTCGGTACATCACGTGGATTGGTGCTTTCGTTTGCGTTGATAATTGAGAAAAGAGATGTGGACCTGACCGCCTCAAGGGTTCCCTCTGTAGGGACTGCCTTTTCTTCTGGTCTGCTTCTCTGGCACCAGCAGGCATTCTGTTTAGCCCTATGGGTAGGGTGGTTGCACTAGGTCTCCAGAGCACATTCCTTTTTCCTGATGAAATGAGCAACTTACTGCTGGTTTCACAGGTAGATGCAATAATCTTTCTCTTTTAATCCTCACAGGTTACTGTCTCTGTTAATCATTTGGAAACAATTGCCACTCATTTCCTTACTGCATATAGAGTGTCTATGCAAATTTATCAAGAAAATCAGAAGTATAAAATCCCAAAGGTGGGTTTTCTTCTAAAGACAGACTTAATCTTATGCCTTCTAAAATTAATATAAACATACACGGGGAGAATAGTGTGAATTTAGATAGAAAGTCTGAGGTGTGAGCCCCAGTGGGTTATCTTAGAGACTGTTTTGTCAGCACTGATGATAATGATAAATGTTTAGTGCTATTGATTTTTTCTCATGCAGAGTCTGGAGAGTCTAAAAACTGCTTTCCAAAGGAAACACTCAAATTTTTTCTCTTTGGTGAGATTTAACTATGCTAATATAACCGGGGCACATCCACGTTTCAAAAATCTTATATATCCTAACTAGGGTGAAATTTTAACTTGTAAGTATATGACACGAATCAACAATCATATCCAGCTTTCTCCAGAAAGCCACACCCTGCTGTGGGAGGTGCCAAATGACAAAGCTTCAAGTGTGGTGGAGGTGCCCTCCCTGAGGGACTGGCATAAAGTAAGAAAGGCACAATTACTGTAGGGAGAGGGAGTCCAAAGGAATGTATCTCAGCCACTGGATCATGGGCACTGAGGAAAAGCTGTGATCTCCAAATCTTACCTGCAGAGTAGACAGACATAGTTATCGTGTTCCTTGTTTTGAAGGTTGAAAGACATTTCAAAAAACTTAAAAGTGTTACATAAAATTTTGTACAGTAGGAATAAGGAATACGATCCTGTCTTTTGTTTTTTTGGCTCCTGAAAGAGAGTACTAGCAGCTATACAATGTATGTTTTTGTATTCTTAGGCATAGGCATTTACATGACGTCAAAGCTGAAGTCACAAAAGACTCCTGGCACTGATAGTTCAAAACAGGAATTTACTCAGCAATGACAAGATTTTCAATAAACTTTGCAAGCTACATTATTTCTAACTGTACAAAGAAGGAAATTTAGCTTTCCAATGACTCTCCCTTTTACATCAGAGTGCTTTGTTCACGTTTGTAAAATTGAGATGGGCTAGCCCAAAGCTTATTGCCATGGATGTGCTAGAGACACTCAAAACTTACCTCCAAGGGAAACTGGGATGAATGAAATATTCATAGGAGAATTGCTAGGAAGCGCTGGTGACCAGGGTCTTGTATCTATTCTGCCTCCAGACAAAGTGATCTGCAGCATTATCTGGAGGCATTCTAAATGCCAAACAGACCCTTGCTGAACCACAGCACCCTAGCTTTAGATTTCACAATCGCCCTGTGTTTACATGGAGCAAGGGTATCCAAGCATATTGTGCTATTCAGCTCAAATGCCTTTTTAGGACTTGGTACTTTTTTTCTAAAGCCTGCCAGGAAGCAGTGGGTGGGCGTCGACACACAGAAAAATATGTGTTCCCATGCCTTGATCACTCTCTAGATGTGAGTGGTCACTGAAGGAGTCACATGCATTCTTTTGGGGCAGAAGAAGCCGGTATGCGCTGTAGCAGCGACATCTTTTGCTCCGAAAGAACAAGCTGGGCAGTGTGGCAATTCCAGCTCAAGGCTGTTTTATCAGACAGTAAGCATTACAAACTTACTTGTGTTACCTTCGGATTGCTGATTCTGGTCCCCAGAACACTGATAACCTCTTGGTTTGCTCTGCCTTAGAAAAGGCTTATGGGAAGAGGATGTTATATACAGAACGTGACGAAGTAGATAGGGCCGTCAAAAATGCCTTATTTGAGGAGATTTAAAAGGGGTTCTGTTGAAAAGCAACCGACTTTTAAAAGGGCCTAGTTAGACTGATTAAAAAAAGAAAATGGGAAGAAAGAAGCAGCATTAGGAGAGGGCATGGGGTCATAAGTCAGACAGCTTGGGTTTTAATTTTGGCTGACGGCTTTTACATCATTATATTGGATTCTTAAATACTTGTGCCTTTCACATATGAAATGAAGGTAGAACTTGTATCTAACTTATAAGGTGTTTATGCAATATATACACATTGGTAAATATATACTGCATGGTTTCCTCATAGATCATTGTATTAATTCCTTAAAACAGTGTCTGGTACATAACAAATAGCCAGTATTAAAATTTATTGTCATTTTTGGGCAAATATCATCTCTCAGTCACTGGCTTGTCTTTTCATTTGCTTAATTTCTCTTGAGACATTGCCACTTTTATGCAGTCCAATTCATCAGTTTGTCTTTTCATGGATCATATTTTTTTGTATTATATTTATCTAAGAAATCTTTATAAGCCAAGATAACAAAGGTATTCTCCCATGACTTCTTCTGGAAGTTTTGTATTTTTTAGGCAGGTTGTTTGTGTGGCCCATAACTTCTTCACACAGTGTGCTCCACAGAGAAGGGTTCTATACTAGATGTAATGCTCTTCTGCTGCCACCCTGAAATACTTGAAGAAGCAAACCTGCATTTCCAATTTTCACTAAATCACATGAGTTATGCAGCTAGTCCATGTTTTCTGTATTATGTGTCAGTCTGTGATTTATTTTGAGGGTTTTGTTTTGCATATGCTATCAGATATGATTGAAGTTAGCATTTTTGCATATTTTAATTCACTTATACCAGCAACCTTTGTTGAAAAGACTCTTCTTTCTTTATGGAATTGCCTCTGAATCTTTGTCAAAAATAGGTTGTGTGTACATGTGGTTCGGTTCCTGGCTTCTGAGTTGTATTCCGTTGCTCTGTTTGTGTTTGTGCCTAACAACACTGACTAGATTATTATAGTTTTATAAGAAGTCTTGAGGTCAGATAGTGTCGGACTACTGATCTAGCTTGGTTCTACCTTTTGATTATCCTGGATATACTGCCTTCCCATATGAAGTTTATAAACTTTCTTAAATATAGACATACCATGTTACCCATCCATTCTAAACCTAAGTATTTACTCAAGAGAAATGAAATGATCTCTGTCAGGACCGTGAAGGGCATGGAAATGACAGCTATGTCTTTTACACTGTGTATCCGGTTGCTATGAGTCACATATCAGAGCATTAACTGAATGGTACCAAGATGCCCCCCCAAAGCAAGTGCAAGGAATACATTGATTTAATACATCAGTGATCATGGCTACCCACGAGCACTTTATATCACTTGCTGAACATAGACTATGCTAAAAACCACACCCACTCTTCCTGTTCTAGTGTAAGTTGAATTTAAGGCTCCAAGCAAGGCCCACACTCATCACTTGAAATGTTTTTTCTCTGTGTGACCTCTAAAGCCATGACCTGCATCCTTGCCCCTGTTTTCACTCTAGTTGTAGTCTCTGCTGCCTTGATTACACCAAATTTGCAGGCAGATTTGGGCAAACACCAAATGGACAAAGAAGATAAAGATCCTCACGGTTCCATATTCAGGATTCTCTACCACTTTTTTCTTTTTCCACTTCTTCCTTCGGGAAAAGATGAATACCCCAATAGGATGAAATAACTTGTATTACCCCTTCTAGAATAGGAAGCACAGATTTTTCTAATGGGCAGCATATTTTTTCCCCTAAAATTCTGTGGCTCAATCTGTATAAGCTTAGCTTTTTCTGGCTCACAAAAAGGAGGATTCACAGCGATAGACTGAAAATTAACTGCTTTGAAAGTCCCAGGGGGAAAGCAGTGAACAAATAGAGAGTAACACACTTATGCATGGTGGATACTCCTCGACATGCTCTGATGTTCATGCCATTGTCAAAGTGGGCTTGTAATACATAAAATAGTTATGGAGATGCCAAGCATGTCAAGTACTTGTTTTAGCTCATCTTTATACTTAAGAAATTTGAGACAAGAATTATTATTCTTACTTAACATTAACCCCAGTAGACATTGATGTACACTTACCTGTATTCTGCATTCTGTCTTTGCCCAGTTATTACAAGTAGAGGGTTCGCTAAGAACTATTCTATTCATAGCACAAACTGTTGTTAGAGTCACCCAAATGAAAGGATTTTTATATTTTCTTCACTCTAAAGAGATATAAAATGATTATAAGGTACAGAAAAAATCATACTTCAATGTATTTTAACTACTTAGAGGAAAGATACTGACTAAACAGTAAATGTCTTTACATCTCAGAATTGAATACTGAATGTGGGTCCGCCTCAGGAAATCTTCCTGCAGAGAGAAAAGAAAGCTATCCCATTTTGTTGATATCTAGGTCATGGCTCCCAAGAATGGATACAATGTTCAAGACAATTGCAATTTTTCTCCTGAAGAAGAATTGTGGAGATATTTTTGTACACCAGCACACAGTTGTCATTAGTTGTGAGATGGCCTCTGGGGTTGGTGAATTTCATACCTATAAGTGGAAAATGCCTGCATGTAAAGCAGGTGAGTAGTTTGAAAATATCACTTGTATGTGAAATAAAGTGCTATATATTTTTTCTACTAGCAAAACATTTGTAGCTAAACTCTAACATTCAGTTTGGGGAATGAATATATATATTATATATATATATATATATATATATATATATATATAACTTTTTATTATATATATAAAACTTTGTCAGTATTGGTGAGTCAATGTTACATAGTACAATTTAAAGAAAACCACCTCAGAAGGAATTACAGAATAACTGTTTTTCCTTAAAGAGAATGAAGTCAAGTGTATAATATTTAAAGACCAGAAACCTTAATAAATGACCTCTTCCTAAAATATAGTTGTTTAACAAAATAATGTAAGTTTGGTAAAGAATTCATACTTTTTCTGATGTAACCATTTTACCATTTTTAAAATGTCTTGTTCACTGAGTCAACATTAATGTATGATTCTCTGTCTACAATATGTTTTAAAAATAAGCAAAATGAGTGTTACCAGGAAAAAATATGAGAGCAACTGTGACAAAGTGCAAAAATGCAAATATGTTATGTGGTAATCAAGGCTTGTGGGGACAAGATTGGAGTCATATGATATCAAAGTAACTTGTTGAAAATGTTTCTAACATCAGTCGTCCATCCATTCTTCTATGTTTATCAAGAATCTACAACCTGTAATATATGTGATGATTTTGCCTTTTGGCAGATTGTTAAGTGGACAATGTTTGGCACCATCTAACCATGTTGATTAACATTCTCTGCAGAACTGCCAACTCTAATCTCTGGTAACGTAGTTGAAAGAATGATAATGTTTTCTTTACCCAGCTTCTAGTAACATCATCCTTGAATGCCAAATGATGTACCTGCTAAAACCTCTATCTTATACATTCTACTAAACTTAACTCTTCAACTTTACTCTTAAGACACTGTTAACTAATCTTCCTTCAAAGTTATTTCAATTCCACTGAAGTTGACTTAAGCCAATCCAAAACAAATATGTATTGTTCATCTGTTATATGACGGGACTGTGTTTAAAAACAGTAAGTCCTTTACTCTCATGGAGCCTGCTGATTATAACATTTTTAAACAAATTAAAAATCATTTAATACAAGGCAATGTGTTCTTTGTAACAGTATGGGCATGGGTAAGGTACAGTGAAGGCAAACACCAAAGCTTGAGTCAAAGGATACTTCACAGAGGAAGAGCTGCAAGAACTGAATGCTGACGAGTGACTTCATCATTGGAAAATGTCCCCGGAAGCAACATGTGCAAAAGCTTGGAGGAGTGAAACTGCAAGGTTCTTCCCTCTCTCTGCTTCACTTCAAGCATTACTTCCCTTACCTTCAGCCACTACTTCTCATCTCACAAAAGTCTTCCACTCTGGTGCTTTCCACTCTGTCTTCTTCCAACCCGGTCATCAACTCTTTCAAAAAATATTGTAGGACTTAGTGATACATGGTTTCATTTTCCGAGAAGCCATTTACCATTGATTGCCTGACTATAATTACTTAAATATGACATCACTGATTTTCTAATTTATAGTACAAGAATATACATGTTGCAACAATACCGGAAAATATAAACCAGAAGATAAAAATAAAGGCCACTTATGAACTCATAACTAGACATAAGCTCTATTAATTTTTGTGGTGCATGCTTCCAGATTTTCACCTTATATTTTATTTCTTGAACAGAAATTGTAGTGTGAAGTATTTATTCTTAGAAATTTAGTTTTTCACTTCATATAACATGGCTATATTTCCTATTAAATTTATTTAAATTTATTAAATATTAAATTAAATATTTATTAAATTTATTAAATATTAAATTTTTATGGTTGTGCAGTATTCTCTCTCATGGATGAGGCATGATTTATTTACAAAATACTTAATTGCAAATATTTTTATTGTTTCCATTTTCTCCTACATACTTTTATCATGTCTGATGTGCTTCTTTAGTCTCAGTATTATTTATTACACAACAGTTTGCATTTGTTGATGTGGTACTGTGCAATTATTTTCAAGCTAGGTCAGTGCTGTGGTTTGGGTGTGTTGTTGAAGTTCAGATGCTGGAAACTTAATCTTTAGTCATATGTTAATGTGGAGTGAGACTTTTGGGAGGCGATTGCATCATGAAGGCTCTGTCAGTCATGAACTAATGGGTTAGTGGGATATTGAGTTCATTATCATAAGAGTAATTTCTTATTAAAAAAGAAACAGATTGGCCATCTTTTGTGAGTCCCTTTATCACATGATGGCCTAATCCATCTTGGAATTCTACAGAGTCCACATCAAATACATTAAGAATGGGCTGGGGATATAGCTCAGTGGAATAAGTGCTTGCCTAGCAAGTGCAGGGTCCTGAGTTCGATCCCCAGTACCGAAAAAAAAAAAATACATTAAGAATACCCTCACCAAATACAGACTCTTGGCGTTGGTCTTTCCAGCCACTAAAACTGTAAGAAGTCAATTTCTTTTCTTTACAAATTATCTGGTCTTAGGTATTCTATTATAGCTGCCAAAAATAGACTAAGACAGTTAGGATTGCATATTTTAGGTCTTCCATGAAGTCAGTGTCTTAGAGGCTAGGCGATAATTCTTCCTTATCTTTTATATGCCAGTAAAGGGAACTATTCAAGTGTTCGTTGGACTGCTCAGACGGATCGGCACAACCTACTAGAATGAAGAGTAGGGGTGACCTGCAGATTTTTTGCTTGTTCAGGAAGTGGGCCAACCTATTGGAACTAGAGCTGAATAGTAATGGATCCACTGGATCAGCTGATGTCACAAGAAAGTTCCAGTCTACTTAGCCCAAAGCTTTAAGAAAGCTACTAGAACTTTACATTGCAACTTTCCTAGAGATGTCCTGTCTTAGACTCTTTCTGGTCCCTGAAACTAATACCCAAGACTCAGAAGGAGAGGTTTGTAGGAGGGCCTACAATTTTAGTCCATGGTCAGCTGGGTCCAAGGAGGAAAACAGCATGGTGGAAGGGCGTGACAGAAGCAAGCTGCTCACAGCTTGGAAGTCAGGAAGCAGAGAGAGTTAAGGGAGGAGCCATGGAGTGAGATACACCTTTCCAGGTGACTCAGTGAATGCCTGTTGTGACCAGGCTTTGCCTGTACTGAAGTCCCACTTCCTAACACCACACTGAGCCACTGAACTCATTAGTGCATGAATCCACAAATGTGTGCAGCAGCCACATGACCACTCACTCTCTACAGGCCCCAGTTCTGAACACAGGAGGCTTTGGTGAGGCATTCTAGATTAAGCCATAACATCTTTTCAGGAAAGAGATGCGGACAGAAAGCAACGAATGTGGCCTGCAACAAGAAGAGGACGTATATCGTACATGTGGTGGGATTGACAACTGGTGGTCAACTTATACCCCCAACTGAACTTAGTAAGTGTGGTGCTGGGTGTGGGAGGCTCCCTGAGGATTGTTGCCAGCAGCATAAGAGGCAGAATTGAAGAAGAAATAGTAAGGCTGTTGGGAGCAGAGAAAGGCTGTAGGGAGCTGGTAGAAGCTGTAAGGAGCTGTTGGTTCTGTTGGAGGAGCTTGTCATGCTGGCTTTCCTGATGAACTCGGCTGATTTCAACCTCTGAGGAGCTTGGGACCTCATTGGCACTGAGAATAGCTTCGGTTCACTTTGGTGGAGCTCTGGTCCTCACTTTGAGCATCGCTTCCTTGCTCTGGAGGGGAAGGTGGTGCACTGCCAGTGTCCTGGAGAAGCTTGCTGCATTGGCTTTTCTGATGGGAACTTGGCTGTCTTCATATTGGAGGAGCTCAGGACCTCATTGTTGCTAAGGATGGCTGTGGTACATTTCAGGGCAGCTGTGGTTCTTACTTTGCACATTGCTTCCTGAATCCAGTGTAGACCCCTCAGCCTACTAGCACAGATCCTTCATCTTGATGGCACAGACTTTCTACATTCCACCACTGACCTTTGGGCCTTTGTAGCACAGATCCATGAAACAGGCCTGCATTAGATATTGTTATGGGCTCTAGGACTCTAATCGGACTCATAGAAGGCCTTGTCATGAACGCTAGGTCTTTGGCTGGACTCATGCAGGACATTTTCATGGGATCCAGTCCTCAGCTAGAGTCCTTGGTCTCAGTATATGGGCAGATTTCCTGCACTGTCTTGTACATGATTCCTTGGGTGACTGTTATCAATAATCTTATAAAAATGTGTCCCGTATTATACTGTTTGTTCTTGCCAATATCCCCTAAACCACAATACTACACAATATGGGGGCTCATGTTAAAGCTTCTGCTGCTCTTAGAGGTTCTTCCTCTCTGCTCAGGGTTTATCACTAGATCACATTTCCTATTCCTTTCTTCTGACTATTTATTTCCATGCTCAACCATCTCCTGCAACAAAAACGTAAATGTAGGTATGAGAACATATCCACAGTAAAGTTTATGTCCTTTCTGTCCACCCACTAATCACCCCTGTTATTAGGAGTTTTATTTCCTTAGGTCAAGCCAGTTTTCTTTTAAAGGATATAGTGACCACCATACTTATAATCTTAAAACAAAATATAAACTTCAGTAGGCAAAGTGTCATCGAGACAAATAAATAGGGAAGCAATTTTTATTCAGTCTGTTTTTAGAGATTTGAATGGTCATTCATTTGACAGTCAAATAGAGCCATGTAACTTAGATAGGTACAGGGGTTCCTTCAAAAATAAGCGTTTAAAAATGGCTACTATATTATCAATATAACTTGTTTAGTTTGGTAAAACTGTTGTACAACTGAAACATCTGTAAGGTAAAAATGACTTTTTATTTTCTGAATTGGAACACGGTTTATGTTTCAACTTTCTGATGAGACAGTTTTATAATCCAAGTGGCCAGAAATCTTTAATTTCTGAAAAGACATAAGACAGCAGTTACAGAAGGGTCCCACTCGTCCTGCCATGGTATATGTTGTGTCCACCAACCTCGTAAGTCATCTTTGTGTATGTCCTGGCAAGCTGAGGGAGGGTATAGTTTTATTCCTATTGGAATGGTACGTGACAGAGGGAAGAGAATGGGCTCAAGTTTCCATGCTGCTCTCATTTCCTTGCGCATAAAAATTCCACATCTAGAATGATATGGGTTTGCTTCTTTCCCACTTTGTTTTTGTAAATCTACGAGTGATGGTAATACATGCTGAATAAAGGCTGTCTTGTCACCTAGGGGGCAGAATTTGTATTAGTGATTGGGAACTATCCAAGCACTAATGGAATAAATATCCACATTTTTCAGAGATAAGAAAGCAAAGAAAACACAGAGGGATCCAGGTCAGACATCAGGAAAATAAATGCAAGGAGCCAAAAAATGTTAGAGTTGGTGTTTTGATCCAGTGTGCTATTTAAATGGTGGTTGCTAGAACATAATGTATTTACTGGAAAAATCCAAAGAATTTACTCTGTATTCAGATATTGAAACTGCAACATTATAACCTGGGTGTGTAGTTGAACTGGAAATTATTTACGTCCCCTCCAAACATAAGAGTCTATCACTCTGCGGCCTTCTTACATCGCTGCACATGCTATTTTCTCTTCATTTGAAGTCTCTAATTAGCTTTGCAATTACAGACATACTAAAATGCTTCACTAGTCTGCACTTTTAAATACCTAATACCACTGTAGTACAAATAGCAAGAAATAAACTGGCCTGTTGGTGGTTGAGGTACTTGGCCTATGTCAATAACAGTAATATTTCATCTTGTAAAAGATCCAGCATTTCTTCTAAAGCATTACCATTCAGCACAATGTCTCACCTATAACTTGGAAGATACTTAGTAACTGTATTGTTGAAATACAATGCATAGTTCTAGGCTGCCAACTCTGATTTCCATAAATCGCCCAAGAAAGTGAATCCCATTACTCTGTCGTCCTATTGCTCAGTCAAAATCTGGTTAATTTATGCCTGTTTTAGACTTATTTTCTTATAGACACCGTGAAGTAGTCTACATAGTTGTAATAAGGATTTGCAGCAAATCATTCATGTACAACAGAGTACCATCAAACTTGATTTTCTAATTAAAGTGGCAAAACAGATAGTTTCCCTACAACTATGTTACTTTACCACCGCAATTTAGAGAAGTATATGCACTCACTCTTGCATCTTTTCAAATATTTAAGGTATTTAACCCCTGAAGAGGCTTAAATCCATTGTATCATCACTCATTTACCAACCTGTTCTAGGTACTTTTACCTGTGGAGATCACAACCTTTGCAATAACAATATGGCCTTAGTCTGCTTTGTGCTGCTATAATAGAACACCACAGACTGGATAATTTATAATGAAGAGAAACTGTCTGACTAACATCTCTGGGAGTCCAAGATAAAGATGCAAACATCTGCCCGGGGTCTTACTGTGTCCTCCTGTGGTAAAAGGGCGAAGAGGGAGGTGAAGAATATTGTTACCGGAGAGCAGACCAGATCAGTCCTTCTGTAAGGAACGCACTCTTACAATATTCAGTCCATCCTCGCAATAGTGACGTTAATTCCCCCATGTTGAAAGGGATTCAGTGACACAAACGTCTCTTCCAGATCCCACCGATTAGCACTGTTGCATTGGATTTCAAATAACCAATACATTAGCTCTGGGGGACACATTCACACCATAGCAAATACATATATTTTATTCTGACTAAAAGCTTCTTGGGGGTCACATCATACAAATATAGGTTATTTTAAGATTGTGGTAAAATGAACACTTCTTGGACTGTATTAAAAATCACTGACAAAAGTAATGGTACTGTTGAAATGGTAGGAACTGAAAGTGGGCTAACTGGTCCCCAGTGGGGGTGTGAGCCACAATCTCCTGAATAACTGCTTAAAATGTGGGTAGGTTTCTGAGCACCAACCCCAGGTAATTTAGTTTAGCTGATTTTGATTCAGAAACTCAAGCATCACATTACAAAACAAAACAAAAACATAATGGTGAGTGTGAGGAAGGAGTTTTACAAGTTAGAACAAAGCTTGAGCAACTCAGTGCCTTAGTGAGACCCTGTCTGAAAATGAAAACTAAACAGGGCTGGCATTGTAGTTCAGTGTAAAGGCCCTGAGTTCAGTTTCCAGTGCCACAAACAAACAAAGAAACACCCGTAAGTGTAATGGCATATTTAAGCAAACAATGTACATAGCGTATTTTATCATGACGCTAGGTAAATGTGGATAATTCCAGAACATGTTTGGAGAGTTATTTGTGCAGAAATTGCACAAATAAACAGGAGAAAACCAAAAAGGTGTGGGCAGTGATGATGGTGAAGATGATAATGTAGTGGTGACAGTACACAGTAGCTGCTCTTTATTGAACTGTCCTAGGTTCAAGAAATTTATTCACCACCTACTATGCACTAAACACTATGGAGCAGCTTTTCATACACATATAATAGTGACTCTTATAAAAATCCTGAGAGATATTATCTCAAAATGAAAGACTACACGAAATCAGCTAGCAGTTGCCATCAGCAGAGTGAATGTTGAGAACTTTAAAAAAGCAAAAGAAGTCCATCAGAGGCGAAGAGACTAATAACCTATATCTACAGCCATATCCATACCGACAGGCAGACATATACACTCACTCTTAGAAATCCAATGTACTGACCACTTGGTAGGAATTTTCACGTACGTGGCATATTTTCAGGATGAGTATCAAGCCAGGCATGGCTAGGGAAGAAATTGTTAAAAATATATTTTTAAAAAACCCTCTGATGAGCAGGGTAAACTGGTTCTCCAAATATAGCCTCTTAGGAGAGAAAGGAGGAGTAGTGCTTACCCAGCCAAGTTTCACTTTGGAAAACTCCCAGTTCAGTGTAGCCATGCAGAGGCTTTGGCATCACCGCTGATTGTAGCCAGCAAAGGCGAGGGTGGAGCTCTTTCCTGACAATGCCAACTCTTCACAGAGTTTGCTGAGAACAACATGAGCTCACTCTCTAAAAAGATCTCAAAATAAAACTTCATTTTAAAATCCTAACTTATCTAGAACATCCTTTGATGAAACTGAACCATGCAACTTCTGCATTTAATGTTAACTGAAGATAAAACCAGCTGACATGGGGGAAAACGTGATTTGTAATCCGTACAATAGCCTAAAAATCTGATTTGTTCGAGTTCTGAGGAACTAGTGAGACCGGATACCTAATGCTGGTTGCAGGACTAGCTCTGCTCCTTAGAGCCTCCAGTAAGCCTCACCTGATCTCTGCTTCATCTCCTCAAAGCCACAAGAGTGCAGAATGCATTGATTTTTAACATTCCACTCACCCCAACTGTCAATGCTTCTAATTAATTAGCAAGCTTGTTGACATGAAGTCGAACTAGATGCATTCAGAATATAGATAAATAAGAACCTATGACCTTGAATCACATAAAACATTACCACTTGCTTTTTAAATTCAGTCTGCTAGGGTGCTATCTTAGTTTCTTTCTCATTGCTTGGGCACCTACAAGTTAAAGAAGGAAAAGTTTATTTTGGCTTAAAGTTTTTAAAACATTTTACTCCATAGTCTGGCTCTGAGGCAGGCTGGTATGGCAGAGGAGAAGCAGCTCAGGGTATGGTGGCAGGAAGTAGAGAGAGAGGTCAAAGGAAGAGGAGGGGGATAGACTCTTCCAGGTCACGCTTCCGGTGAGCCACTGCTCCAAATCACGTTTAACTTTAAACTTTTCCTTCTTTTTCTTGCTTATGTGAACATATCCTCAGGTTTCTTTGTAAATAGGGCACATGAAAAGAATGAATGAACTCTAACCATGCATCCAAGATTAATGGATGCGTTCTAGGCTCGGTGGGCCATGGTGCATTGAGCCTCTCCACATGGGTGCAGATGCTCAGATCTGTAACTTTAAACTTCTCCTCTCACCTGCCCTTTGGATCTCTGATGTGTTAGCCTAGTGAACATGCAGGTGCTTACCAGGTGATCTTCCAGGTCATTCGAGTTTTTTTTTTTTTTTCTACTTGCTTAACTGTAGGCCAACAACAAATCTGACAGTCTCCTTGGAACTGGGTATAAGTTCCTGACTCATCTGATCATTTCACAGGGGCAAAACCAAAATGCTTCTCATGTGGGTTTTCCCTACTAGTCCCTCCTTTCTTTGATCCTTTTCGCATGTGGACTTCGGGATCTCATTTGTGAGGATAGTTTTGTATATTCTCAGATAAAATGCTCTTGGTAGTTTTGGGAAAAAGAGACTCATTTACTGGCCAGGGGCTTTGGGGAAGACTAAATCACTGATAACTTTATTATTAAGCTTAGATTTTCATTTTCATTGTTGGTGTATACTGAAGATGCATAATGAATTCATCCTGGGCACTGTGTATGTGTACATAACAGTGTCTTAGTCATTCCCCCACATCGCTCTCCCCTTCCCCGCTGCTCCTTCTTCTCCTCACAAAGACTACCTCCCCATCTCCTACCAGTTCCCTTTTATTTTTCTCTCTAAATTATCTCTTTCGGGTTTCCCTGTGCTTAGGTTTTATACGATGTAGATTATGCAACTAGCTCAGCTGTTTATCTGATATTTCAAATCACTGTATGCTTAAAATATTTGGTTCTTAATGCAAATTATATTTCTGTAGGCACACACCCTGGGGATAACCTGGTGAAAGAAGCTTCCTGCTATGTTAAACTGTGTACTTATTTTTATTATCATTCTAGTAATAGTAATATTAATTTATATTAAATAATGATTTTAGTTTTGGCTGTTCTTTATAAAGCATTGTTATTCAAGGAGTATTGGTTACTTCCCAGTGACTTTTTTAGCTTAATGAAGGATCCTGGAAATACCAGTTCTAGATGCAGACAATAAGCATGAAACACAATCTGCAAGTGAGTTTTCCCTAGAATACATTTAAGAATATAAAACCTAGTAGATATGGAAGGTAAAGGGCAGCACAGAAGGATGTTTGTGAAGGAAGCGATTGACTTCCTTGTGTTCTGAGGTGACTAAGATATATCAGGCTATACTGATACAACATGGATCAGTCTTCAAGTGACTGATTTTTCTGTAGGTAACTTATTTTCTGAACATAATTTTTTCCACCTTTTAGCTTCTTAAAGTATAGTTTTTCTATTTGGCATAATTTTAGGTGTAAAGAATAGTTTTTAAAGATAGAACAGGGAGTTCCTGTACAGCACTTCCTTTTTTCCCAGATGTTAATAATGTACACAGCCATAGTACATTTATGATGAGTAAGACTTTACATTGCCATTGACCAAACTATCGGCTTCATTAGATTTCACCAGCTTTTTCGCTAGTGCACTTTTGCTATTCCAGGATTCAACCTGGGCTCCCAAATTGCACATAGAACTTTCATTTTTGAGGACCAGAGTTAGAGCTATAAAGACTTTAGATCTAATAGGCAGTGGTGGAGATTTGCAGTCAGAAAGAGTAAATAGAAGTAGCACAGATGTAAGCATTGGAAAAACCTGTTCTTCAAAGATATTGCCATCATTATGTTTCATGTTAAGAATTTATGTATAAGTTTCTGGTGCTACTATCAAGATAGCTTATGTTTTCCCTTATTTTCAGGACCCAGCAGAATTCTTTTAAGGCAAAGGACTGTGAAAATCCTGTTAACTATGATACACTCTCGGACTCAAACAAGGGAGAATATCTATGTGAAATTTTCCAGCTGCATCTCAAGAAAATATTTGTATAATGTTATGGGAAGGTCATAGGTGGTGCTTGTGTGCATCATCTCCTTCTAGGCTATCCCTTTACCCTTGAGATGTGGCCACATTAATTATCAGTGTTTCTTTAATGCATTTGCTCAAAACATGCACTGAGACCCAGTTATGTGCTGGGACTGAACTGTATGGATCCCACAGTCTTTTAGATGGACTCAGACAAGATCAATAGGCTTAACTATTTGGGGAAGAGGTGATAATCAGGAATTCTTAGGTTGCGATGGGAAAAATCACAAAGGCATGCATGAGACAGGAAAACCCCACACAAAGAGATGCAGGTGTGTGGTACCTGGTCTTTTGGGTGTTCCTGACTAGCTGTAGTGCAGCTTGGGAGACACGGTTGGAACTGGAGCAGGATGTGTGGGCAGAGGCTTAGGATGATAAAGGCCTTGGATGACAGCCAAAGGATCTGTAATCTTCATGAAAAAAGATGGGAATCCAGTGACAATATTTGTGCTTTGGAAAGAACAGTCTGGAAATGGACTGCAGGAGGAAAGGATGTGAGGCAGGGAAGTTAGAAGTTTGTGATGGATCATGTTGGCTTAGTCCCCACAACTCAACAAAGATCTCCTTCTCCTTCTTTACTTGGCCAATATTTAAATCATCCTTTTAAGAGTCGGTTGAAATCCTGCTTCTTCTGAGAAGGCTTCCCCGTACTTTTTCAGACATACCTAGTCACTTACTCCCTACCTCTTTGTTCATAGCTCAATTATAATGTTTACCATGCAGTGTTGTAAGAACTGCTTTACATGTTTGCCTCCCTGCCACAATGAGCATCTCTAGGTCACTGCCTGTATCTTATTCATCTTGGTATCTTTAGAATTTAGGACAGGGCTTTATACAGCACATCTTTTCAAATACTGTATCCATTGAGCAAGAAATGGAATGGATGGCCAATCACAGATAGAATGCAAGAGAAGTTTGACCTTTCCTCCTAAATTTGAACAATCACTATTACCCAAATTAATTTTTTAAAATTTCCATGCACATCCATGTAATTAATTCAATGGATGAAAAAAACGAGACTCAAAGAAGAAACTGTAAGTCTTTAAGTAATTGATATGGATTACAATAGTTTGGCCATGTTGTAGATAATCAAAATTCATGAGTTAGTACGAAAGAGAAGAATTTATGGAAGCAAATTTGTTACAGAAAACATGACAAAAATCAATATTATTTTGCTTTAATTATATTATCTAAACAAATTTCTTTAGTTCTATGTATTATCTAATTTTCTGTGAGAAACCAAGTATCTTAGTTTTTATTGAAACTGTGTTTTTATTGACAATAAATAAAAAGAATTGATAGTACATGGATATTCATTCTACCAGTAAATGTCTAGGTAGTTTTGATGAACCTTCTCTCTGTGAATAGATAGTAGAGCTGGACTCAATACTAAAGAAAATAAAATTTGAAAATGTTGCAGAACTAGCAAGGCAGTGAGAAATGGCAGAGGTGAGATCTGGGAGAGGATAAATGTTCAGAGAGGTTGTTATTATTTTCGGTTGCTATATCAAAATACCTGAGATGTTGTGATTTATAAACAATAGAGATTGGCTTTATCTCATGTTTCCAGAAGCTGAGAAGTTCAAAGTCATGGTGCCAGCATTTACTGTGCTGCTTTGACTCATGATGGAATACAGAAGGCCAAGTGGCTGCCTAAGAATGGGACAAAACAGAGGAAGCAGAACAAAACACCTTGCTTTACAACAACTCAGCCCTGCAGTCATTAATCAGGTCCACGAGAATTTCCTCTTAAAGGCCTCATCACTTTTTAACAACTATTATTTTTGGAATCAAATTTTAGCACAATTTTCTGAGGAGACAAACCACATTCATTCACATCACAGCAGAGGTGAGCCTGGAATTGGGACTTATTTTTCCTAAAAGTGATTGCTGATTCTGAGAGCTGTGACTTAGAGGATGAAAACGTAGAAACTAGGAAAACTCCTGGACCTAGGAAAAAAACTGGAGGCCAGTGTTTGCCAGGGAACAGACAATTTGGTAAATACTTCAGGTAATCAGATCAGAGCCAGAAGAGCTATATCTAGGGATAACACTGTATTGGAAATGACCAACTCTCAGAAGACTTGAAGCCCAGCTTAGGATGATATTTAATCACTGACTAGATTAAAATGTTTTTAGGTGCTAGTTTCCTTAGCTTAGCTGCCTGCCAAGAGCATGTGTGTATTCTATCTGGAGGGATACAGCACTGTACAGAGTCTCTTGACAATTTTCACACACATAGAATATCTGGCAATAGAAAGTAACCAAGCAAACAAAGAGACAGGATGTGACCAAAAACCAAAAGTAAAACAGCCAAAACAGATTCACAGTGAGATCCAGATAATGGAGATTTCAAGAGTCAGTGTTAGAACACTAATCCTTTCTTTTTCAATAAATTTAAATTAAATTTTAGAGAGCCAGAAATAATAATGAACCAAAAAAGTTTTAGGAGTAAAACTATTGATGATCCATAGAAAAATACACCACCTGGGAAGTCAGAGTTTGAGCACTGCAGTAAACACTTTTCATGCAGACGGAGCGCAGTGGCACCAGTGCAACAGCACACTGCAGGCTGGCCTGATTCACAGTATGACACAAATGACTTGGCATAAATAATGAAATTTTTTTTATGGACCACAGCTGATGACAAAGATTACAGATACTGAAACATTTTTGCAAGAAGTGATGATGAAATTCAACTAGCTTCATCAGGGAAGTGGATATTTGGCGGCTCTTACAAGCATGAATTAATTAATTAAAGTGTCCAATCTAAAATTATACCTGGACTGTCCAGACAGCTGTTGCCCTGTCAGGAACAGAGTTCTCAGGAAATGCTGAGAGGCAGTTTAGAAGATCCCACAGTCTACAGAATCTAATAGATTTAAGTTTGACTCTTAAACCTGCTTCTTATAGGGTAGCTGAACTTTGACAAGTTACTAAACTCTGATCTCTAGAATCCTTGTTTTTAAAATATGGACAATACCTGATTTGTTGGAGTTACTAAGAACCTTTGAAAATGCATATAGAATTCTCAAGAAGAGTAGTCCTTGGAGCAGATACACTTGCCCATTGACAGCTACAGACACAGAAGGGTGTCTGGGTCTCTACCCAGTTCTCTTTCCTTTACAACACCCAGAGCTTGTTCAACCCTGTTGTTGCTTGTCATATGCATTTATTTGTTCTCTCTACTCTTCTTCAATTATCTTTATTTTATGTTGAGGGAAAAGAGAGTCTATCTCATATGAGTAATTGTCATTACCTGGCTATGAGTATATTTTAAAATATTGCTGATTTATGGCTCTGATATTAATGTACATTCATGCACTCTGAAAGCACCAAAGGATGACTTTTTAAAACTTTATTTACAATATGTTAAGAATAAAACAACAGTCTGGGTTGTCTGTTCAAGCTAAAAATCTATTGGGGTTTTGCTTGCTTGCCAAGGAGGTGTTACAGTTTTGTGTTTGTGAGGTTGATAGTCTCTCTTGTGATAAGCAAGACAGCTTAACGGAACCCTGAGTCACACAGTAAGACCCCCAACTGACTCCTGGCAGAGAAAGATTTCAAATTAATTCTCTGAAGTTTTATGTTTTTGACCATCTTTCCTTTTGTCAATGTAGTTTTTTGGAGTCTAAATTTTGATGAGAACTTTCTATATTGAAAATCACTGCAAAAGGGAAGGGGCCCAAGAGCTGCAGGGAGGGGGGAGTGGAGGAAGGGGTAGGGAACGAGGGAAGAACTAACACGTGTGATGTGCATGTGCCACCTTCCCAGGACCGATGGAACCAGTATGTACTGCAAACATGAGCTAATAAAAATTAAAATTTTAAAAAGAGATATGCAAAATTTAAACTGATGATGTCTAACAAATTTTTGAAAACACTTCTCATGAATGAAATACAAATTATAAATATCCTTTTTAAGTGATTCTTAGTAGAATGATGTGTATAAAAGGATAATTTTTATATCAAAAGTGCATGAACCCTTTTGGTTTTCAGCCTGTGTACTTCAAATATTAGTACTAGCAAGAATTTTATTATGTTTGCTTTTTTATTGGAAAAGACATCGAAACTTTGTTCTTTACATAATAAATGATTTCAACATTATGTACCTGATCTCTCTGTGTGTTTTCTGCCTTGATTTTACTATCTCATTTTTATAAGGATAGTTTTCCTCCAGGTTAGCATGAGAAAAAAATGGAAGTATTTTCAAAGAACAGAGCCTTGGATCACTTTCTGCATTAATGGTTTCTTTTACAATATCCTTCCTAAATATTAGGACATGATACTCTGTTGCATTTGGGTATCTTTATATATTTTTGGCAAAGTAAGTAAATGAAATACATTTTGCAGTTTTATTGGCAGAAGAAAACATTCTTTTTACTACCTCTTGTTCCTTCATCATTGCAAATTTTAGTTCAGTCACTATGTATTGACCTTATTTGAAAACCAGATGCTGTGCTCTGGCCACTGAGGCTATCAGGATGGACTCATCCCTTCTCTCAAGAAGTGTGTGCTATCAGCTGCCCTGGACCATGTCAGTATCCTGAGTGCCTTGGAGACATGTTCACAAGTTAATGTTTTCTTGTTCTTCTCATTTTTCTTTCCTTTTCCTTTCTCATTCTTTTTAAAATAAAATTTAGTTTTTAGAAAAATTTTCAATTTGTAGAGACATTGGGAAGATAACCAGAGTGATTCCACATACTACAGACCCAATTCCCCTGACTATTAGCATCTTTCTTCAGTATGGTGCATGTAACTAAAATTAACTGATATATTGTTATTAACTAAAGTCTCTACTTTAGTCAGATTTTCCCTAATGTCCTTTTTTCATTCCAGGATCACATCCAGAATAACATATTACAATTAGTCATTGGACTATTTAAATTTCTTCTTGCTGTGACAGTTCTCAGACTGTCCTCATTTTTGATTATCTTGATAGTTTTGAGGAGTAATTTGTTTTTGCTTGAAAAGAAAGAACTTGATCATAGGCTGCAAAACACACTCTGCGATGATTTCCCAGTTGATGCAGAATTCCCACTCTTTCAGATAGTCCTCGGGGAGGCTGACAAGACATGTCTTCCATGGAGTCCTTCATCATGGTGCGTGGCTTCCCTCCAAGCCCACTTTCCTGGCACCTCCAGCCACAGCTGTATTTTCAAACCACTTTCCTGCCTCTGGCTATGGTATTTGGCCCTTGAAACCTTTTCCACTCCACTGCAATCTCCTAAGACTCTACCAAAAGCCCTAATTGCTTCTTTTAACTAGCAATGGAGTACACATTTTTATCAAGCAGAAGTCTTGTTCCTTTTTATTCAAAGGCTCTGTCTTCAAAACCTACAGTTGCTGACTCTGCTTTCCAGAAGAAGGTGAGTTGCTTGCAGTCCAACTTCCTTGGAGAGCTTCTAACAATTCCTCATGCAGCAAAGGAAGATGTAACTGTTGAGTTCACATTTCAAAATAGATCCAGTGTTCATTTCTGCTAGACAGAATCACAACAGCAGAATTAGCTCTGTTAACAGAGGTGTGTACCAGATGCTAGAGAGAGAAAACTAAATCTGCTTTAGCAAAGGAAGGAGAGGAAGAAGGAATCAGTGCAAGTATAAAGCTTCTTATAGGTAATATCTGAACTGAGTTTGTGACAGTGTGTGGTGGGCAGTGCCAGCATCACAGGTAGAATAGCAACATGGGCAAAGATACTAGGGCATGAAGTACCACAGTATGTCATTGTGTGTGGCATTCTGAACAGGTACCATGTAAAGGGACTCCCAAGGAGAGGTAGCAAGATGAGGTTGGGAAGGCAAACAGAAATCAAGCGGATTGGAAAGTGCCTCTTATGTCTCTCTAAGGTCTTAGAAAGCTGTTCATTGCTGTGAACTGAGAGCTCCTTGGTGATAGAGTAGCAGGGTTCAAGAGCTAGATCTGAAAGAGTTAGGAAGAGGATGTCTAAAGTCAGTGCATTTGAAGGAGAGCTCTAACATCCCAAGGGGGACTGTAGTAATGAGCTGGAAAAGGGGCATATTTAAATTTTGACTTAAAATCACTGAAAATGTTCTTAGGTTGCTGAGCCTGTGAGCTGACTAGAAGTTAGTAATGCAAAACTTAAGACTAGGTTATATGAGATCACAACTGTCTGGACTGGGATGCTCTTTGGTCAAAGAGAAGTCCAAGAGGCTATTTGCCCTCTAGTGGCAACCACAAAGCATTTTCTACTTTGCTGGAGACATGAATAGAATGTACAGTACAGAAAAGGTCATCTCAAGAAGTTACACTTCCTGAAGCTATTGAACTAATATCTAGACTTGAAGCACAAGCCTAATATGAATTAATTGAAACAGGAAAAATGATGCTATTTAATCATAGAAATCTACCCTACAAACCATGAAGTTAGATTGCTCACTGAAATTAATTCAATACAACTTTCCAATTTCATGTTGGGCAGTGTATGGCAGCAATATAGCATTATATTGTAAATGGCATCTATAAAATGGCAACTAAAAGTAGCACTTTATTTCAAATGTACACAGAGGAACATGTTTAGAGGTGGGAAAATCAGTTTCCTGGATATCCAATAATCTGTCTATTTTAGGTTCTGATCTGTTTCTGTGGTGTTTACACTTGCTATCTAGAGAAACTTGGCCTCTCAGTTTAGCATTACAGTTTCTAGTTTATTTCTTTCTCTCCAAACACAAGTGATTTATGTCCTATTGAGGAGCCTTTGCTATCAGTTTTCAATCTTTCAAATGTACAGTCTTTTGAGAAGTAATGCTTTCCTCTGCCTTTGCTAAAGGCATTTCACAGAAATATCTCATTATTTATTTATAAGAGTAAGTCTCTGGAATAAGGTAACATTACCACTGTTCTACTATTGCCTCTGAACACATGAATACATTCATAATTGATAGAATGGTCTGTACTAGTGTTACAGCTAGAATAAATCTAAGGTTGGATCTCTGGGAGAACAAATCATGTCTTCATTTTTGTTAAGAAATAAATAATGGGCATTAGTTAAAAATTATCCAAAAGGAGGAGTGCATGTAGGCTGGGCAGAGGGAAGACAAAGAGGTTTGGAGAGAATGCAGACAGAAGAAAACCATTCAGAAGAATATCTTGAACAGTGCCTCGCTAGGAAAGTATTTTTTTGTTTTCTTTCTGTATTGTCCCTCTTGGTGGAGCAGGTTAATGATTGACTACCGTGTTAGCCTTTTCTTGATGCCAAGGTCCTCAAAGGAACTGAAAGCCTTTGAGCAACAATGGATTAAACTGCTTTAGGACATTTGGAGCTGATTAACATTAAATTGGCAGGTGAGTTTTTCCCTGGAATGCTTCTGTCCAGGTTTTCTTCTCTTGGAAGTGAAACTGATCTCAGAAAAGAATATTCTTCCATTCTTCCATACAATAGATGATTAAGCTGAGGATGTACAATTACTAACCAGGATATTCACCCTATGTGGCTAAGGCAGTGGGGGGTCAGGGAGCAGGTTACAAAATATATGAATAGTATAATGTATAATGCCATTTTTGTAAACAAACATGCATATGTGCATGCATACATATTTATACATAGAAAAATATCTAGATTTTTCTCCTAGGGTTAATGGAAATTGCCTACCATTGGAATTATGGGTAATCTTAGCTCTTTCTCATTTTTCTAGTTATGTATATTTGTAAGAACTGACTTTTGAAAAGAATATACTTTCTTAAAATGGAAAAAAATTATTTTGTAGGTAGCTGTTTGTAAATACTAAGTGATTGTTTTAAAATTTATTGTTTTAAAATTTATTGAAACTAGCTAGTCATAGTTGTGCATGCTTGTAATCCTAGCACCCTAGATGGCTAAGGCAGAATTGCAAATCTGAGTTCCACCCAGACAATTTAAGAGACGCTATGTCAAAATAAAAAGGGGTATAGCTCAGTGCAAATGCCTTTGGATCAATCTCTACTTTTAGAAAAAAATTATTAGAACTCCTACAGGAACTAGAAAAAAAAGTGAATGCTAATCTGACTTTAGAACAACATTGATTTATTATATGTTAAAACAAACAAAACCCATAACAGAACTGCTTTATTGCACAATCTTTAAAATTTCTGTAGGGTAGGAGGAAACAATGTTTAAACAAAGATTAAAGCAAATACCAAGCTCAGATAAAATAGGCACAATACATAGGAACAATTAAAATGGCTTAGCATAGCACCCGGAACAATGTGTTTAATAAGTAAACATCATCATTATTATTAGTATATTATATTATGACAAACTTATAAGAAAAATAAAAAATATTCCCAGTTGGACAAACAATATACAGTGAAGTCCCCAGTCACATAAAGTCTGGTAAACATGTGGTAGAGTTCAAACTTTCTGATTCCTACAGAAATCCATTTAAAATATTACATATATAATTCTTTAATGATTTGGACAATGATTTTTGAAGTAAAGAAAAAGATATCTGCAGAACTGCCAAGGTCTCAGAGAAATAGATACTTATACCATGGATACCATGGGATTACAATCCCATATTGGGATTTCAATACCATGGGACTGAATAAAATGAATTGGTACTAACCTTCCAGGTGGTAATCTGCCAGTAAATATGTTTTTTAAATCCTTAAAAACATTTATGTCATTAAACCTAGGAACTTTATGCCTAGGAAATTATCTTAAAGAAATAATCAACTTTTAAAAGGCCCAGTAGCTTAATTAGTAGAAATATATCCTATAGATAGATTTAATGTGCTCATCGGTAAAATGACACAGATACAAGGTCATTCATGCATTTTTGTAGTAAAAGATTGGAAACAACCTAAACTACCACCAGTAGCAATAAGCTAAATAAATTATGATTTTCTATACAATAGACTATTACGAAGGAATAACAATATGACAACAGAATGTGTTGTTATAAAGTGATACACTCCCACTGCTTAAAAAGAAGATATAGAACAGTGCAAGAATGGGGGCAATACAAATATATTTTTATGTGTTTGTATATTCATACAAATAATACAGAAATATCCTGGGAAATTAATTATAGTAGTTGCTATGGGAATGAGTGGGAAATTAGGCAGATGTAAGACAAGAATAGGAGGAAGAATAATTTCTTTTATTTGGGTGAATTGAGTTTAAAAGAAATACTTACAAAACATAACTGCTAGACTATGGGAAAAGCCTTTTAAATGTCTAAATTGAAAAATTACAACTCTTGAAATATACTAGGCTTACCCTTTCCCTTTTGAGGACACAGAGAAGGATCTCCTCTTCGCATCTTCATATCTGAAGAGTTGACATATAGTAGGCATTTGGCAATTTTAGAGGAATAAGTGGACCAGTAAAGTTTTAAAGCTAATTACAGGAAAAAATCCAAAGTTCCTCTCACATTCACAATTATTTTCTCAGCAAACTGCTAAAATGACTGTAGAGAGAAGATTCAAAATAAGTTTCCAATGTCTAAGTAGCTGTTTTAGCAACTTGCCTCTTTCATCAGCTCTAATTCTAAAGGGGTCCTTAAGGTAGATTATTAAAGCAAAGGTAAAAACAGGTGAGACAACTGCAGCACAGCAGAGTGCAACACTATGGTGCCACACAAGTTCATAAACCACGTTTATCGTTTCTACCCCTCAATGTGCCAAATCATTTTTCCTTTTCTTGCCAAGGAGAGATAGCAGAATTTACCCACAACTAAGCCGTGACATTTAATAAGAATGGGAGATATTGAGCTAAAAGAATGTGCTATAAACCATCAAAATCTACCATAAAACATGCCAAGTATTAAAATGATCTGGTGGTAGTATAATGGTTAACACTGGGAGAAATGTTCAGGGGCAGGAACGAAGCCTAGGAAATGAGCTGATGTCTGTGCATTACATGAGTGATTCTCAACACTGGCTGCACATTATACTCACCTGGGGAACTTTAAAAAATATCGATGCCAGGGCTCCACTCCCAGAGATTCAGATTAAACCCTTCCCTTTATTTTCTCATTTTTCTAGTCCAGAACACACCCCAAATTCCATTTCTGGACCATTAATATTGGTCCCTGTGGGTCTCTGTCCTTTGATCTTACTCTTCTTTTATATTTTCCATCTTGTGCAAAACCGATGGATTTTTTTTCTTATGTCAAGTACTCTGCTATTCATAATGCTGTAATTTACATCTGGAATGTTCCCACAAAAGCCCATGTGTGAAAAACTGGTGGTGGGGCTGGGAGGTGGTGGAAACTTCAAGAAAAATGGCCTAGTGGGCTGTTCCAGGTTACTAGAGGGTGTCCTTGAAGAGGACTGTGGGACAACAGTCTCTTCCTCTTTCTTATGTCCCAGCTGTGGTGTTTCACCATCCTGCCATGACCTATAGCTCTATTACAGGCCCAAAAGCAACAGGGCAATGGGCCATGGACCAAAGCATCCAATACCATGAGCCAACCTATGCTCATCATCGGTTGATTATTTCAGGTACCTGCAAAAGTAACAAAAAGCTGGCTAATACACATATACAGTATATGCAATGAAAATTTCTTCATTGGTTGGGCTTCTATCCTGAGCTCCGCCTTGATCTAAGGGAAAGGGACTGCACCTCGGTTTTCACGTTTACACATTAGGTGGGACAGATAGCCTCGTAGGTTCTTTTCAGCTCTGAAAGTGTAAGTTCTCTGGTTCTGGGTATTATTAACAACTAGTAAATAGCCAATCTCCTCTTTTGTAGTTTCTTGGAATATTCCTTAACTGAAGTCAAACGAAGAATTTCTCTATGTATCTCTTGCTCCTTTCCTGCCAACGCTGTCTCTTCTGGAAGCTTCTTTCACTCTCCCAAGCCAATTGCATGTTGGGTCATCCTACTCAAGCTTACTTTTTCCATGAGCTTCGGGAAATGACAAGTTTACATCCATCACATTCTTACCTTGACCTTTCCTTAGTATACTGAATGAATACGTGCTTCATTCAAAGTGTGGTCCAGGGCCACGTGGCATCAACACTACTTGGATATTTGTTAGCTATATGAAACTCCACATGCCACTGTAGTTCACAGTTCAACATGATACCAGCTGACTTGAATGCAGATCAAACTTGGAGATGAACTGGTCTGTAATGGTTTGTTTACATTTGCTTTTTTTCTTCAGTTTCTTACTTGCATATATTTAAGGATTTTCCAGTTGGGAATCCTATCTAATGTGTAAGTTATCCAACTGAAACTTGTAGGACCTACCATTTACATAGCAGGTATCGTGAAATGTTTGTAGAATGAATGATTGCCATGGTACCAGAAACAAGGACAGGAAAAATAAACTAAAAATTTAGATTTAAAGGTTGATCTGTGTAATGGTGACAGGCTCACAGAACTTCAAGGTTTTGAAAGAACAACTCAATAGGTGTCATTTTTTTTCAAGGAAAGGGAGGTAGGGAAAGATTCAGCTATCTCTTCCCTGATAACACTATCAATTTCATATAACATTGTGTCATCAACCTTGAACCACCCGCGCCAAGTAAGCCCATAAGGGATTTTTAGGAATTCAAGGGCATCCTAGGGTTGGCTAGGAATTCTAGCCATATTGCAAGACTATTTGCTATGAGTATCCATGGACATTTCTCAGTCCTTACCATGAATGATAGAACAGCTAGGTGCCAGCAGAACAGAAATGACCATAACCCATTGGCTGGCCTCCTGGGAACACCGTCACAGACAGCAAGGGACAGCAAGCTAGATATGGAAAAATAAAACGGAAGTGCCGAAAGAAAAAAAAAAAAACCATAGAGTCCTTTGGAGCCATTTAGATTCTTTTAAAGGCACTGCATATTCCTGCACCATAGCATAACTGAAGAAAACACCGCATAGTCCTGCACCATAGAATAACTGAAGAAAGGTTCCAAGCCTGAATCATGAGTTCTCCACACTGTAGGCTTTCTTCCCTGTTCAGTTTTGAGTTCTTCCCAGCTCTGACTTTGTGCGTGTGTATAACCCAAAATCAGCACAGCACACAGCAAGCCCACAGTGAAAGGAATCAACACTTTCATAGTCCATTTTATCTAGAAGGGCAAACTTTATTTTCCTTTTTTAAACGAATACCCCAGTCTCAGGGAGTGGAAAATACGCGACAGCCCCTTTTCGCCCCATCGCAGGATTCCCCCGCAGGCCGCCGCATTGGGGGGGCAGGAAGCGCGCAGCCGAGGGCCTGGGATCGTGGGGGGCGGGGCGCGCTGCGGGCGGCTTTCCCTCCCTACCCCCAAGCTCCCTCCCGCCCGGCCGCGCTCCGGCGCATTCCTGTAGCGTCCTCCCGCGCACCGCGCTCCCTCCCCCGACAGCTGATTCATTGGCTCAGCAGCCCAGACTGCCTGGCGCCGGACGCGTGACGTCACCCATTCACCCAGCCCGCCTCCCCCCTCCGCTGGCGCCGGCCAGGCGGTCGCCCTGGCAACACGGACGCCAGCGCGCACAATGACTTCCAGCTGGAGCGGCCTCGCCCGCCGGCGCGCTCGCTGGCTCGCGCAGGGCTTTCGGGCGCGGGGGTGGCTTTCTCTTTCTGGCTTTCTCTTTCCTCCTGCGCACCCCCAGCCCACTGCGGGTTCCCCCCGCCGGGAAAGGCACTCGCTCTGTTTTTCTAGGGCTCCGGTCCCACTTTCCTTGTGCAGGGCGCTCGCACGCCCTCCCTCTTCCAGGCTCCCAGGGCGCAGAGTTTTGCTGGGCAGCGTCCCACACTAGGCTCGAAGACATTCTGGCGGTTGGGTTCAGCCCTTGCAGCGCTAACACCTGCAGAGTAGAAGCTCTTGCCAAAAGGCAAAAGAGGAAAACTTCACTGTCATAGTAAGGAAAATGATAAACCTCAGCTGTCTCAGGAGAAGAACGTCTGAGTAGGTGTTGATTACCTCCCACAATCACCAAACAAGTTTCTGTAGAAGAATTTGCAGAACTTGTTTTCTGTAGAAGAATCTCCTGCTAAAAGTGCCCTCCTTCTTGTTTTTAAGTCAAACTTGTGGGCAGTGAGGAAGTTTAAAGGACGTGAAGTTTAAGCTTCAGGTTGAATAAATCGTGAACAGAAAACAAATCTACATTGTAGTGCTGTAAATAAGAGAATATGTGAGGGTCCTTTTATTGGAAAGAGGGAAGAGATCGGTGGTGTTGAGGCGGGGGAACAGTTCACTCGTGGGCTTTCACGCCCATCCAAAACGTTTAAATCCAGAAATTTGGGAGGAGGAGGATTCGTAGCGGTTGATGAAGGTGCAGTGGAAAGCGATTCCTTATGCTTCGTTCTTACTTGTGTGTGTGTGTACGCGCGCGCCAGGTTTCTTGCTTCAAAACAGCTGTAGTTTTGGAAGTAAGTTCACAGCTGAGAACTAAGCGAAGCCCTCCTGGTGTTGAGCATAAATCCGCATTGTTGAAGTTGTTCATCTGTATGACCTGTGAACCCAGAAGAAGCAAACTCCCTTTCCAGCTCATGGAAAATTGGTTCCAGTAAAAACAAGCACTTTGGCCGGTTTCTACTTTCTGTCAGTCTAGATTTCAGCATCTGGTGCTTTGCTTTGCTATTTATCATTTTAGGTATTCGGTCTCATCCTCGAACAGAGTTTAATCCCTCTGAAGGCAGGGTAAGACTTTTTCCTGAGTAGGTGCACCGCGCCGTGAACTTTTAATGACGGTGACAGAGAATGCATAAGAACCACACCGCATTTAGTCTGGCCATGGTTTTTTGGCTCAAAGTAATCCCTGGCTTCTGTATTTCTTCAACACACTTCTCAAACAGTACAATCCGAAGAGACTTTTAAGTAATATTGGTGATCGTTAATAAAAATAGTCCATTAGAATTTGGTCAAAACATGAATAGTTGCTTGTCCTATGTTTCTCAGGGGCAGCACTTTGTTAAAACATACAAGCTCAGACAAATTCTGTTACATATCCAACGTAAGGACTCAAACACCAATATTCTCAAATTGTTGTATATTTAAATATGATTATAATTTCTCCTTAGCATTTAAAAATTATAACATTGATCCCAAATGCTTAAGAACCTAAAGAATGGTCTATATTGGGTGGTGCACTGGGGTAAAATGGTCTATAACATAACAGATAACTGATTATTCCATGTACATTCCTTCACTTAACGGCACGTTTCCACACTAGGGGAAACATCCTGAAGAGATCTAAAATAGACTTGTATATTTAGTTTTCTCGTTCCTTGTTCTTTGCCAGAAAATTTACACAGGTGATCCATTTGCCCGTAATTTCAGTCCTCATACTACCTACCAGTGATTCTTTAGAATTACCCCCCTGAAAAAGGAATTGAGATGTGTCATGTAAATATACCAATTCCCCATAATGAATGTAAACATGATGTACTACAAATATGCAGTAATAAAAGTACTATGGAAAAAAACAAAAAGAATTACCCCTGGACTTTAAAAACTACAGCTGGACAAGTTCCTCCCTATAAATGTTTATTTCTGTGGTCTGGGCACCATTTTTAATATTTTCTTGCAGTTGTAGACTCATAGGAAGTTGTGAAGATAAGACCTCTCACATATCCTTCACTGTACTTTTACCATCAGTTATATTGTACATAACTATAGTACAACTATGAAGCCAGGAAAATGGCACTGAGAGGAGGTGTACCTATAATTGTGCGTCATCTTGGTCTGTGTGGTTCTTGTAACTGCTACCGTAATGGAGGTACAGAATTAGTCCTACATTATTATGATCTCCCTCATGCAATGTCTTTATAGTCATCTCTCTTTGCCCCCTACATCCCTAGCCCTTAGCATCCAATAATTAGTTCTTTATAGTTTTTTCATTTGGGGTAATGTTTTATTAAGTTGATTCTTACAATTCCAGGCCTTGTGAGATGACCCCACCCCCACTCAAAAGGATGCGCCATTGACATATCCAAGTTCTTGCATGTTCCTTTTTGTTAAAGAGTAATAGTTCATCGTCTAGGCAAACCAGAGTCTATGTAACCTTTCCCCTATGTAGCTAATTTTGGTTGCCCCCTTTTTTGCCTATTACAAAGAAAGCTGCTATGAACAATCATGTGCTGACTTTGATGTAGATATGAATTTTCACTTCATTTCTTTTGCATGGATAAAGAGGGGCGCAGTTACTGGGTTATACGGCGCTGCTGGCCCCCGCCTTTCTCTGACGCTGGTTGGGTGGGATGTGGGGTGTCTGGGAAGGGTGAGAATCTAGGCTTCTGCCCCCCCCCCCGCCCCGTGCCCTGGGAGCGGGGCTGCAGCGCTCTCTGTAGGCTTTGGCTGGAGTTACTTGGTGTTTGGCAGTGTTGAAGTATTTTCTCTCATCTAGGGTGGCCCTTTCCTTGTCTTCTTTCTACAGACAGTAGGCTTTGGATGAAATATTATCTTTTTCTGGTCGGTGCTTATTGGCATTTTTGGGTTTTTGGCTTCTATAGAACATAGTCTGGAGACCGGAGGCAAAAGGAAAATGCCGGGATTTCACCACCATGTTGTTTCTCGGATTTCCCATCTGCTTTGCCTGCTTCTCTTCGCCTAACTTTTTATGTTTTAGTTTTTATCAGCAGTCAGTCTGGAGTTTGTAGCAGTACAGTACTTGGAAATAATAGAGGAAAGTTTAGCCGAAGTTAAACCCAACCTGGCTATGCCTGTCTGTTTAACACTGGAAGGTAATAGCCTAGTTTTGTGTCAAGGGCATCTCAGTTTCTACACCTGCTGGATGTGAAAGTATTTTCAATCATTTTAGCATTTTTAGCCTTTGTATTGCCCAACAGTGGAAATATTTTGAACAACACTTTCTTGTCCTCCACTTCTCTTTTGAGACAGGGTCTTACTACATTGCTCAGGCTGGTCTTCAACTCCTGGGCCCAAGTCATCCTCCTGCCTTGGCCTCTCAATTAACTGGGATTACAAGCATGCTCCACCACACCTGACTTTATCCTTTGAAATGTGGCCAAACCTGGAAGTACAGAAAAGGCTTTTGGAAGTAAAATATCTGTAGTACAGTGGTGTCTCAGGGAAGGTTCTTAGCTTTTTAAAAGTATAATACAAATCAGTTCTTGGCATTGTCAAGAGTAAATAGGTTGTATGGAAAAAAGACCCACCATATTCCACCACTATCACATAATATATGTTTAAATATTAGTTCTTTGTTCCAAGTTCATGTTCTATATACTAACTAAACAATGATTTAGGAAGCAAAACACCTGTGTTGAGTGGGCGGTTCAGAGGACTTATCCTGAAAGCCTCTTTGCATGTAGGCACAGTGACAATCAGAAAAATAGTTTTGGGGGTGATATCCTTGCAAGAACAAAAACATGGTTTTAAAAAGTGGATCTAAATTGAAAAGTCTAGTCAGGTAGTGGTGTAAGTCAATGGTAAATGCTGCTGAGTGTGCAAGCTAAGGTAAAGGCGACTGGGTATGGTGTGACTGAATAGAGCAAAAACTAAGAGGTTAAAGTTAAGGACCCGGAAATTTCATTCTTCTTGTTTCTCTGACCATAGTTTCTCATTTTCTTTTAGGGCTTCCTTTCCTTTACCTATGTTAGGGTTCATATCTAGACATCTCCCCAAAACCTCATGTGGTCATAGGTGGGGTTTCTTGGAGCTGGATCGAGGGTGTGTGTGTGTGTAGATTATGGTTGCGATACTGAGATTAAGGGTGTGGATAATAGAATCCCTGCCCTAGGTGTGCATGGGGCCAATCAGTGGATTTGTAGCCTGGATGGAATACAAAGGGTCGGAAAGAAGACTTGCTGCTGTGGCTTGGTGCTTCCTTTCTGCCTTGCTGTGGACTGCTTCTCCTCTGCCATGACCCTGCATCACTTCTTCCTTGGAGCCAGCTGACTGTGGACTAAAATCTCTACAAACTGTGAACAAAATAAACCTTTCCACCTTTAACTTGCAAGTGTCCAGTATTTTGTCCTAGCAATGAGAACAGTAACTAAGACACCTGTGCACAAGGGATTTGAGGTTCTGCCTTCTTCCCACATACTCTAACACTGGATGACCTTACACAGTTCTATATTCTCAAAGTACAGTATTATGAAAATGTGAAAGGATTCTAAATCCATGTCTTTTGCTCACATTCCTCTCTCTAATTTTTTCATAACACTGTACTTTGAGACTATAGAACCGTGTAAGGGTATCCAGTGTTAGTATGGTAGTAGATCCTACCCTTTGCCATGAAGTTAGAAAATTGGAATAGCTGGGCAATATCTCCAACATGACTATTAGACTCCTGAATAACTTTAGACCTTTTTTGGTATCAGGAATGCCTGTCAGTCTTCCCTCTTTTCCTTACCTTTATCCTCCCTTTCTCTCTCTGTTCTTCCTCCCTTCATTCTTCCCTTCCCTCACCCTTCTTCCTCCCTTCCTTCCTTCCCTGCTTCCTTCCCTTTCCCTTTCTCCTCCCTCCCGCCCATCTATCCTTCCTTCCTTTGTCCTTCCTTCCTTTCTTCCTTCCTTCCTTTGTCCTTCCTTCCTTCCTTCCTTCCTTCCTTTGTCCTTCCTTCCTTCCTTCCTTCCTTCCTTCCTTCCTTCCTTCCTTCCTTCCTTCCTTCCTTCCTTCCTCCTTTTAAGAATACCTGAGAAATATTTCTGCAGATGTAACAGAAATGGGAAACCAAGAATTCAACATTTTTGTGATCCCTACAAATACCAAAAAAGAAAAATCAACTTGCTGCTACATTGCAAAGTGACTGCATAGCTAATGGTCTAAGTGAGGTCTGATAAACAATAGTGACCTAAGTATCACAGACAATAAAATCAGGGGCCTAAAAAACTTTAAACAAGTTAGAATTTGATGACATCAAAAGCACATTTCTTAGCACTTATTCTCTAGTTTTAAGATGTCCATGTTGAGTATTATGAACTCCATAAATTGTTATGGTAAGGAAATGTAAAAATTTGTAGTGTTTTAAAACTTTTTGAATCTATCTGCCTAAAAAATCTAGGTGGCAAGAAAACATTTTCTCTTTTCAGTAATTTAAAAGATTTTGAAGGAGTCTAATATATTTGAAAATGTCTGAATGTCAACTCTTGAAGAAATAGAATCCATACTATTTTAGGTATGAATTAAGTTATTTATTAAGCCAATTTTCTTTCATGCTTTGTTATCAACATGCTCACATGCATAATACTCTTAGAACTATGGCTTCAGCAGCAAGTTGACTATGACATAATACTCTGTCTTGAGACACTGATAGAACAGCATAGTGGATACTCTGAATTTACACTGTTGTAAGGAAGACTTGTCTGTTAGATCTGAACTAGGAATACTATCCTCATGATGGACAACTTGCTAATACTAGATCAATGCAAACTGTAAAGCAGAATGATAGAAATGAAATCCAATCCTGTGTATATAATACACACATGTGCATACACACACAGCTCTGTCCCCCCATTATTTAGGAGATTGGTCCCAGGATGCTACACGAATACCAAAATCAGTGATGCTCAAGTTCTTTATACAGGTCAATATAATATTTGCATAAAACGCATGCACAGCCTCTTCTATACTTTCAGCCACCTCCAGATTACTTACAATACCTAGTACAATGTAAATGCTGGGCAGGTTTTTGTTATACTGTGTTGTTAGGGAATAATGACAAGAAAACAAGTTGATACCTTTTCATTATGCAGTATGCTTTTCCAAATATTTTGTACCCATATTTGGTTGATTCTGCAGGCATAGAACATGTGGAGGGCCAGCTGTGCATATATCTTAAATATCCACATGTGTGTATATTCCTGTGTGTGTACATGTGTATATTTCTGAGTGTGTATGTGTGTGTGTATGTAGTCCAACTCAAATAGCATACTGTCATTTCCCCTGGTTCTCCCCTTATCCCCACATCCCCCCTGTCACTACGAGTGGTCCTACTGGACTTTTACCAGTACTAGGTCACATTTATGTCCAATTTAGGCCCAGTGGGAGACTCCCAACCCACCGTGTTTGGAAGAACTAGAAAGTTACACTATAATCATGTATTAAAAAAAAGAAATAACCTTACCATCATTTGAAACAAAGCCAATTATTACCTTTGAAAAGCTACCTGCTTTCAATTAAGCAGGAAATTATCTAAGAAGCCACTTAATTTGCTTTGGTCTATAGTCCCACAACTGCTTTATGCTGAGTGGAGCATGAAATTAAATATGTAACAACTATCCTAATGGTTATGTTTCAGAATGCCAGCATTTTACAATCTTAGGTGTACTGAATGGTAACAAATACAAAAACATGCAAATCAAAGAATATGGCTGTATTGAGTTCGAGAAAAAATATAAAATATTATTAAGCTATGTTTTCAGTTAAAACTATTACAATTTTAAATTGTATGATAATGTATGTGTATAGGAAGAGTAACAGTGTATGTATGAAAATAATCTCTAGAACTTAAAATGCCTTTTATCTTCCTCATGGAAAATTTTATTCTATTTTCTTGGGTCCAAATGTAAAGTAGATTATACAAGGCTATATTAAATGAGAAAGTTTTAATGAGTTTTTACCATTTGTTGAAGAAATACCAACACTAATCCCTTGTTTGAGGGGCTTGTCTTTATTTAGAGCCAAGGAGACATACTGTTTGCAATGGAGAAACTGTTTATGTAGACACATACAGGGACTAGTTTATGCAGGAAATTTTAGAAGCATTACTAAAATGACACTTCAATCAGTACTTAACAATGTTGTAAATGCTAGATGGTTCTCAGATCCTCTTATTTATTTAAAACATTTCTTACAACTTTAAAACTATTTTTATACTAGATAAATCTTTTCAAACACTAATCACATTATGAGTAAACATTTAAAATTTTTCTGTGCAAATGTGGATAAAAGGCATCATTGCTCTTTTGTAGTTACTTAGTTCAAAGCAATCATTGTCTTTTCTTTCTTTTAAATTCTAGGCTAAGGCATTCTTCCACTTTTAGCTGAAAATTTCACAAAGAAATAAATTTGGATTTCTTTTCCCCATGTACTAAGCAGGCCATTTGAGCTGAGGGAGCATGCAGGGTACAAGAGTAACTCAGATACTCATTTACCTGAGGCTAAAAGTCCTTAATATTTCAGTTTATGTTATTGCATTTCTCTATAACTTTGTATATTGAAATATTAAAAATATTTTCCAGGTTAACAAAACTATCATCTTTAAAAATTCTCTGAGAAGCTACAAAAAAGACAACATGGCAACTTATGGGGCTTAGGTCAAGACATTTTTGTTTTCTGTATCTCTTCTTCGGCTCTTTATGGTCAGCAAAAGTATAGTCCATAATCCTGAGAACCCTTGTGAAGCAGTCATGAGCGCTGCTCAGCCTCACTGAGCCAGCCTCCTATAATGGTGTTTCCTGTGCACACTGGGAATAATGATAATCATGAGGGTTGTTTAAGAAAAGATAAGGCAAGGTAAGCATTTAGGAGAGTGACTGAGAGATAAAAGAGTCTCATTATCATGGTCTAAGTGCCTTCAGTTGCCCGTGGGTCTCCTTGTCTTCCTTCTCTAAACTTTTCCTGCCATGACAGATTCCACAGCAAGTATTTCCTGTTTGTTGTTTTGTTTAATCTTCCCAACAGCCAGATAAAATCTCCAGTGTATTTGTTATCCCGTCTTACAGCTGAGGAAATCAGAAGACAGAGGCTGATGATGTTTTATTCATCATTTCAGGCAGAAAGAAATAGATGAAGGTGGTATTCTGAGTTCAAGAGGTCTTTTTCCTTGAAACTTGGCTGCAAGTTTTCCCTGCTTGTATGAATTACTTGCATTGTGATCAGCCTGCATGACATTTCCCCTCTAAACTCATGTGTCTTTTGGCAAAAGTGCTAGTGATCACATGAAGAATAGACTTCTGGAGATGGACTTTGTCCAGTCCAGCCAAATCTTTACCCTCTTAAGATATTTTGGAACAGTCCAATTGTGTCTATCAAACAAAAACTAAAATGAAATTTAAAGATAAAAATAGATGTCTTTCTATAGTTGGGGGTGTGACTTATATAGACACACAAAGAATGTAATTTTCCAAGTAATGAGAATGGCGTTTTGTGCACGTAATGTCCATTAATACTAATGAATAATGTGTGTGTGTGTGTGTGTGTGTGTGTGTGTGTGTGTGTTGTATAACAGATGACCATGCTAAACACATGGTGCTCTCTGCCAGGAAGCAGATGTGTATTATAATTTTACATGTGATATTGCACCTATGAAATCAAGAATATGAATTAAGTACATTCATAAATGTTTAGTAGAGTAACAATTTCAAGTTGACCAATTCAGTAAGAAACACTTGGGATGTAAGATTTTTATTAGGAAATAATTAGAAAATATTTAAAAATATTTTCATATTTAAAAAAATATTTTAAAAATATTTTTTAAATCTCCACTTGGAAGGAAACATATTTTATTGAAAGGAGTGAATCTAAGCATAAGATTAACAGTATTTGGAACCCTGGAAATTAAAATGGGTCAGATTTAGACTACAGCACAGATGTCATATGATCGGACAGAGACAGGACTAGTTTTACCAAACATTCAATCCCAAGGGTCTGACAGAGCCCTAAAAAATACTTTCTTATTTATTTTCATGGAAAGTTGCCTGGAAAATAAAATTTTAAAATGAAAATTAATTTAGTTACATAGGACAGTAACAAATTCTAAAGCTGGGAGAATATACCAGGTTTTCCAAGTGAATGATCTAATCTTAGGTTTTACCTTAGCCACATGGCGTGCCATTTGACCTAGAGCTCCAGAGACTTTTATTCTCTGGCTGTTCCTAATATCCTGCAGATGCCATGCCAAGCAAAGACAGCCATGTCCTGAGCTACTGTAGGATTTCCACAGAGACCTTTTTCTTCTACTTATGTCCCACTGGACTCTCTGCCTGACTGTCCTCCCTACCCTTGCTCGATCTGTCTTGTCTCTCTCTTTCTTGCACATAACTATCCAGCACACACATTCCTTTTTTCTTGTAATTTAAGAAACAGAATGATGAACACAAAATTTTTAAAAATTTGGCCAACAGCATCAAAAAGCATACAGCTTGAAAGGATGGAAAGGAGAAAACTTTGACCTTGAATTTCCAGAAGAGAATTGTAATAATTATAGTGCCAGTTTCTCAATTTTATCTAAATTCTTATCTGCCCACATTTTAGTGGTGACCTTTCCAGATTTAGCAAAGTCCAGGCCAGCAGCAAATGAGCCAGAGGTGCATAAAAGGAGTGTCTCTTGGAAGGTTAAAAATATTACTATGAAAACTCTAGCATAATCACCAGGAAAATTTTCTTGTCTACCATTTTTTGATTAGAAATAATCAAAGCAGGGTTATTGATAGACATGACATTTATCTGGGATCTTAGTAACCTTAGCTAATTATGACTATGTTCAAACACACCTGGACATAGGAGAGTCCTATGACACAGGAGAATCCAAAGGTGCAACTCATCCTTAAATAAATATCATTTAGTTTTTGAAATACTACCATAGGTAATATAGTACATGGTAGGAGGAGAATGTACATTGATGAGAAGAAGATTAAAGATAGCAATGATCAATAGTTTACATAGGGCTGGAGGTACAGCTCAGTGGTGTAAGTGCTTGCCGCTAAGCACTAAGGCCCTGAGTTCGATCCCCGGTCCCAGAAAAAAAAAAAAAAAGGAACAAATAGTTTACATAGTGTTACTGTTATTGTTGCTACTGTAGATTGGGAGAGAATGAGGATGGAGGGAAATATCTTCTTTTGTTAAGTGTTAAGTGTTTCAGAGTTCAAAGCAAGGCAGGTCTTAAAATAACATCATTGTTTTAAGTCATTCAATCAGCTATTTCTTTATATACCTATGAAATATATTTTATAGATAACTTCTGAGTAATGTGTTATGGACACTGAGTGAAGATCTACAATAGGTTTTGACATGCAAAGAAGAGCAAGATGTACTCTTAGTAACTGGGATGAGGAGAAAAAGAAAAGGAAGAAAGGGATAATTATGTGTGTATGTATATGCAGGATAGCTAACATAGTTGTACTACTGACTTAGGTTGCTTTTTTGTAAGGAACAGTTCATAATTAGTTCTTTGATCAATCTTGCATGTCTATATTTGTTTTCCTGAGTGTACACTTTGAAGTTATCAATATGTAATATGACAACGATTGTTAATTCCCTGTCACCTTGTCTGTAATTCAGTTTTGCTTGTACTATTCTTGGGCTACTTTGTAAATGGCTATCTGTTAATATGTTTTCATTCTTCTACTTTTAAAGTAAAAAAAAAAAAAAAAGATGTGCTCTTAGTCCTCGAGGAGCTCCAAGTTTTGAGAGTAGACAGGTAAAGAGAGAACCACAATTTAATATGGATATGCTGCAGTGGACCAGATGGCCATGAGAAATACTGACCAATAGACTATAGTAACTCTTTACTTTACACCCTGACCATAGCTACTCTTTCATGTTCAAATGCACATTGTAATTCAAGGATTAAAATCTGTAGATTTTACTTGTCCAAGAGTTACTCATCATACTGCTTTATTGAACAGAAAATGTACTATATATAAGAAATTATTTGTATTCAATTTATGGCTGGAATTAGTTTGCATTATTGCACAATTACCTTGTCAGTAATTTATTTAATCATAGAAAATGCTTCAATGTTATATTGCATGAGTGTTTATAAAGAACAATTGAAATTTTAGGTTTATCTAAAGCTAACCCAACATTTTATTCATGTTTTCAACATATAGTTAAGAGCATCTGTCTTAATATAATGTTAGACTCTTTCATATATATATATATAATCTGGTAGAGGAAATAAAATCTTTATTCTGGCAATATTACTATAGCAAAGAAAGTAAGATGCACCATAAAGTTCAAGGTAGGGAGGAATAGTAGTACTTCTAGTCCTGTGGAATTGGGGGTGTAGATTAGAAACAGTTCATAATTATGGTATGTGTGTTGGGGGCTTGAAAACTACATATATATGTATTTGGATATGATCTAAGTGTATCCCTGAAGGGTTGATGTGTTTGAGGTTTGGTCTTAGTGGGATAATGTTAAGGACTTTTAAGAACTAAAGCACAGAAGAAATGAGTGTAAAGCGCAGAAGAAATGAATGCATTGTCCTTAGAAAGAATCAATGTATCTTGTGGGCATAGTTAGTTCTCAAGAGAGCGTTGTTATAAAAGAATAAGACTGTTTGTTCCCCAGCCTGCCCCCACTCTCTGGTTTCCTGTCTTGCCTTGTAATCTTTCCCTCCCACACAGTCCCACCATTGTGATGCCATCTGTCATAAGGTTGTTATCAAAGCTGCATTGAGAGAGGGCCATGCCTTTGAAACTCCGGAACTGTGAGCTAGGAAACCTCTTTATAAAGCATTCAAACTCAGGTATTTCATTACAGTATCAGAAATGGGCATATGTATATTACATGTAATTATATATATAACTATGTATGCAAATATGTGTGCATAAATTATATATGTGTGCATGCATCCAGATGAGGCTGCTGTCCACTTAAAAATATGAAACTGAGAACATTTCTCAAATAATGCATTTTACTCTGTGTCTTTACAATAAATTGAACTTTGTACCAAACTACAAACTCTGCATTGCAGTCTTTGGTTACAGATCTTTGCAGCTATCTTTTAGTATTCAGATCAAGAACTAGACCATTATCTGTACTTACTGTTAGCTGGAAAAAAACTGAAAAAAATCTTAATTTTAGTATATATATCGAATTACTGTTCAATTTTATCATTTCACCACTGCATTGCAGTCAGTGGTCTCTGTCATAAATCAAATGACCTCATATGTGTGTTTCAGTTTCTGGGCTCTATTCTGTTCCATTGGCCTATCGCTCTATTTTTATGACAATTTTTCTTGCCTTAATTAATATAGTTTATGATAAGTCTTGACACATAGGCTTTCTTCAGCATGGAACAACAAGGTTATTTTGGTTAATTTTGACCCACTACATATCCATGCAAATTTTTGAAATTTGTTTATCCTTTTCAAGATGTATACAAAATCTGTTAAGGATTTGTTCAGGATTACACTTATCTTAGTCAAATTTGGAGAACATTGTCAGCTTTACAGTATTGAGATTTTCCATTCATGGGCATATTATAATCTTCCACTTATTTATATCTTTTAACCTTTCTCTTCCCATATTTTATAGTTTTTGATAAAGAGGTCTTACAGATTTATGTTATGTTTATGCCTAAGTATTGGGTTTGACAATACTATTTTTGATGATGTGTCGATATATCAACTTGACTAGGCCACAGTCCACCTGAATCCATAAAGCTGAGAGTATTTCCTAAATGATCCACTGCATAGTGTTTTTACCCTGAATTGAACTCCATACCAAACTGTGAACTCTATCATGTAACTTTTTCATGGTTCTTTATTACCATTCCTTAGCATTGCATTTACAGGCACATTATAAAGATATAAATCTATATAGGTCATTTAAAACATGAATCAGTTATTCAGTCAAGCACTAATGTTGGTAGTATATAAAGGCATTTTGCATAGTAGAATCTCTAATCCTTGACTTTAAATAAGCGAGGTTACCTTGGATACTCTGAATAGATCTAACTGAATAGTTGGAAAGCCTTAGAAATAGGGCTGAGGTTTCCTTATGAAGAGATAAAACCTTATCTGCAGATGACAACTTTGGCCTGTGCTCATGGAGGTTCATTCCACTCATGTCTCTCCTTGATTGCCTGACCTAGAGGTGCTGGACCTTCGAAGTCACCCCTGGGGTAATAAAGCATTCTTTATTTTGTTTGATACAAACTAATGCAGATTTTGGTGCCGGAAATGATTTCAGTAAAACAAAGTCTTAAGGATATGGCCTTAAAGATTACTCAAATCATGCTAGTATATGCCTGCAATCAAACAGCAATACCTCAGAAATATTAAAAAAGTTTCATCCAGGTTGTTGGAATCAGAGCCAGCATGCAAAGCCAGGCTTGTCAGACTAAAGTTGTAACAATAGTGTTATCAGCACAAGAGATTTAATTTGAGATTAATATTTTAATATTCATACCCTATATGATGCTATAAACCTCAGTATCTTTTCATTGATTTTTTTCCTCTTGGAATCATTATTGGGAAGAATGTACGGTTCAGGAGGATGTTGAATTGAGGGAAAGGAAGAAGGGAGAGACTAGCACCTCCTGATAAGGTTTGGAATATTGGTTCTATACAGTCTTCATCCACTCATTTCTCAGAGCTTTGGCTTCATTCTTCTGTTGTCAAATGTAATATTAATTTGTTCATATTCAGAAGCCAAAGAGATTTAAATGCCAAGAATAATGCATTGGAAAACCACTTGCTTGCTATTTTCAGAAGCCTAATATTTATGAGTCCTCACTTCTTGGATGAGCACAAGGTGCTCTAAGGGGCTTGATTTCCTGATGTGCACCAGCAATTCTTTTGTGAATAGAGATTTGCAGGAACACTGACCACTGCCTTTTAATTTTTACAGAGACTGAAAATATGTGTGAGCCAAATACACCTCAGGTGAACCTCTGTGTTGGTTTGGGGGATATTTTTACAAGGGAACACAATATAATACAGGACCCATATTCTATATGATTACTTATAATAATCACCCAAAAATGATATACAAAAGAGTACAGGAAATCTGTCCACACACCAGGACCAACGAATCCAGCTGAGGGCCTAGATCCCATGGAAATGTCCTAGTCTAGCTGAATATCCAGAGCTCACAACAATGCCTCCCATAAGTTCAACTGGAGGCCCAGAGACCATGACAATGTCTCATGCACGCCTGCTTCATGGATATGCGCTGGGAAGGCCCAAAGGTCAGCGCTGGAATCCCAGAAGTCTGTGCCAGTGGGATGAAAGATCTGCTCCAACAGACCAAGGGATCCACATTGGAGCCAGGAAGTGATGCTTGGAAGAACTAGAGCTCCTCCAAAAGTCACCACAGCCATCCTCAGCAACAAGGAGGTCCTGATGATCAAGATGATCAAGATGGCCGAATTCCCATCAGGGAAGCCAACACAGCAAGCTTCTCCAGAAGACCGGCAGTGCACCATCTTCCCCTCTGGAGCCAGGAAGTGATGCTCAAAGTGAGGACCAGAGCTCCCCCAAAGTGAACCAAAGCCATTCTCAGTGCCAATGAGGTCCCGAGCTCCTCGGAGGATGAAAACAGCCAAGTTCATCAGAAAAGCCAGTATGACGAGCTCCTCCCACACAACCCAACAGCTCCTCACAGCTTCTACCAGCTCCCAACAGCCTCGCTTCTTCCCTAGTTCTGCCTCTTATGTTGCTGGCAACAGTTCCCAGGTGGGTCTCCCATCCCCAGCACCACACTTACTCAGGTCAGCTGGGGGTTATAATTTGACCACCAGTTATCAATCTACTACACTTTGCAACTCTGGCCTCCAGGGGAATCAGGAACACATAGCAATTCAGCCACCTCTGGAGCAAACACCTACAGCTGAGACCATCTGTGAGTGAGTAGGGATGAGGCAGGCATGCTGGGCACAAAGCTTTACTCAAAGGAGATCTTTCTAATTCCTAATGCATATGATTGGTTATGGAAAGTCTGTTAGGAAAAGAAGAGTCAAACAAAACAAAGATAGCAAAACTCTAGGTCCAATACTCCAAGTGCACTTAAGAAAAACTGAGGTAGTAAAGATGTATTAACCATAGATATAGCCAGTAGGAGCAGGGAAAGGAGACAGTAGCTGTGGCACTATCTGTGCATCTCATAGTGGAAAGACTTCTGGTCCTTCCCATATGTCTCACACATGAGGCATTTTCTGGGGAGAAACATTTAATTAATTAATACACACTGCTGTTGACCTTGGGATTTGCAGACAGCTATGAGTGCCCATTTTCATGACTCACACTAATACAGTAAGATAGGGATGTTATTTACATTTTCCAGATACTATAACTAAATCCAATGGCTTGTTCAAGATCTCCAAGGAGGCACAATGACAAATTTACTGAATATTTCTCAAGCTGTGCTTTGGAGAAATGGATGATTCTCTTTCAAAAATATATCTTTAGGAGGTCCTTTACTTGAGTGATTATGCAATTGTATTTTGAAGTATACTAGACAGGTGTTTAGGAAGGTAAATGTGCCAGCATGAACAAGTGAAGGCTCAGGTTTGGGTGACACCATCATTCAGGCATGGAAATGAAATGGTGGGCCACATCCATTGTACTCTCCAGCCAGAATGGAACTGAAGTGTACAATGAGACCTTAACCTCTTTGACTCTGCACAGTTCCTCTTGTGACGGTTATGCTTATGTGTCAACTTGACTGGACTGAGGGATGCCCAGATAGTTGGTAAAACAGAATTCCTGGATGTGTTCATGAAGTTATTTGTGGAAAAGATTGTTAGTCTTTGAATGAGTACACAGTAACGAAGACTGCCATCTCTAATGTGGGTGGACATCATCCAAACCATGGGGGGCTTGCATAGAACAAAAACTTGGAAAAACGAGAAGGATGCAAAGTCTTCTCTTCTTGACCTGGGATATCTCCCTTGAGCTGCGGGACAAGAGTTCCTGGTTCCTGGGCCTTTGCTCTTCAGAATTTGTGCCACTGACTTCCTGCAGATTGTGGAACTTCTTGTTCTTCATTCTCATGAGTCAATCCCATAATACCCCCATTATCTATCTTCTATTGGTTATTTCTCTGGTGATACATTCCCCAATACATATTCCTAACTCCAGCTACTAAGCTTAACTGTCAAGCTTTCAGGGAATCTCAAGGGTGTCAGTGTTGGAGTAGGGCTGACCTTGGGCTGGCAGCTGTGGGGCTTACATGCACCTGAGGCTGCTGAAAGAGGAACTTGCAGTACACTGAAAAAAGTCCCTTTCTCTCTCTATCTGAAAATTAAGTCTTTTATAGGTGCTCCACACAGATCTCCAGGTAAAAGGAGTCCGGTCACCATGTCTGTGGTTCACTCACTTCTCAGCTGGAGAGGTGCTGCCTCTCTCTTTCCTCCATGAATAGAGCCATTTGTTGAACAGTCTGTTGTTAGAGGAGACATTCTCTTTGCTTTGCTGTGCCAAAGGCTACTGGGAGGTAATCAATCATACTGGCTATGTTGACTGAGTAAGAGAGGAAGTACTTTATGTGTGTTGCCTCATTGAGACTTCTAGGGCTATTTTGAAATGACAGAGGGGAAAATGAGTAAGGTATATGGAGGAACCTTAAGTTTTCTACTTAGTAACGAGCCAGAATAGAGCCTGGGCATGCCAGGTAGCAGCGTGCATGTCTGACACCTCCTAATTCCATTTACCTTTAACCAGGGCAAGAAGGAAAGTCATTTAATACTGTACTCGGAAACTGTGTTTGCCCTACTAAAGATGCCACTGCTGAACTTTCTTGGGGAATGAGCTGAGTCCTGCTTTCTTTCTGTTAATTACCTGTGCAGGCAGCCTTGCACTTTTAATCTTGCCTCACAGCTGAGACTCTCACAAGGTTATTTGACTGTGTCCGAAGGTGAAAAAAAATTTTTTTAAAGCATCGCTGCATAATGGACTTCAGTTTAAAGCAACTGAACCTATAGCACTACTGGGGGACCACCCAAAATAAAGAGTAATTAAAACTTGCTCTTCTTCTCTAGGAGCTTTTAGTCTTTGGAGGAAGCCCTGTATTCAAAGGAGCTAAATGGACTTTTTCCAGACTGATACTAATGTGTGACATTAAATGCATGGAATAAATAATTAAATAATGGACAATTATACATGATTTAACAAAATGTGCTACCTAAAATAGAGTAACAGTGAGTAGAACAATATCAGATAAGATCTAAATAGTTCCAAGAAATATTTGAATTTGTTCTGACAATGCTCAAAATCTAACTCAGGGCCTCATACATGCTAAACAAGAACTCTACGCCTAAGATACATCCTCAGTAAGGATGTTTTTCCTATAGCACTATTAGTAACTTTGTCTGAAGGGTTCTCTTCTTCCATGAGAGTTATAGTTAAAAGGTGTTCATATTACCACTTAATTTAAAATGTTTTGATATGTATTTGTGGAGAGGTAAGCAAGAGAAGCTAGTTATACAATTTAACAATTCTGGATAAAATCAGATAAAATATTATTTACTATGTGTTGGTATCTCATAAATTAAGGCAAACCTTTAATTCTTAGAATATTCATTGATATACACTAAAATTCAGCAACTATTAGATATTGTTTTGACAAGTATTTCAAATTATTATTACCTATTTGACGTAATTAGTAGGTTTTCAAATGAATGTTATATAATGTACAGTGTTCTAAAATTGAGTTGGAGCCCATCCGGTATACTTTTTAGTTGCCAAGTTATACTTTTTCCATTTTGTATTTTTGTCAGTAGAATGTCTTTGGAGAAATGCATAGCTCTGTAGCCTGGCTCAATAAGTACCCTCCCTCAGGTATTTACTGGTCGTCATTTCACAAATCCATACATTTTTAAAAGCATGGATATCCCTGTTAGTAATTCAAAAATGTTTTCAATGTACTTGTTTATATTCAAAGACTGTTATCTTGCATGAACATTCCCCCAAACACGCACAAGGCATTTTCTTATATTTTGTCAGTAGGAAATACACTTAAATTTTCCCATAGCATCAGTTTTCTTTGTAAAGTTTTCAACACATTTCTTATGCTTTGATAACAGATAATGCCTTGTTCTGCAATTACTTTCAGGTAAATGACTTCTGTGGTTTTGTACCTTCAACTCATATTAAAAATACAGTAATAAGCTTGTTGTCACAGGGAACTATCTTTGTGTCAAACTGAATGCAGCATTTGAAGAAGCTATTTAAAATGAGGACAGTTCCATTCCTGAGCACTACTGATACTGAGCTGTGGGCTTACTTGCCTGCGGAGTGAGTGTTCCCAGCCATTGTTGTCTAGCTGCACTGAGTTGTTGAAGCTAAACTACTTGCTAATCAAACTATTATGTACAAAGTAAGGGAACGGTTTTGAAAAGTTCTCCCGTATTAAAGAAAACAGAAAAGAAATAGCTAGAAATAGCAGAGTGGAACAAATTGTTGATTGTGAGGAGCTCACTGGTAGTTTTTACCCTGGAAACATTGTTTATATATTTTTTATGTTCTTTTCTGTATGCTTAAAGTCAACATTATGAAAATAGTATGCCCACATAAAAATATGGAGATTATGAAAAAAGGAATAAAAAATAAATCAACAATCTATTCATAGGCAGCCACTGTCAACATTTTTATGTATGTGTTCTGATCTCTTGTGTATATTAAAAAATCACCAAGGTATCTGCTTATCATTTTGCATACTTTTAAAATACTTCCATAATAGTATTTTTAAAATTTATTTTCATGTAGTCCTAACCAACTACAGAAATACTTCTAAATATGGAGGCCTGGAGTTCAGATCTTCCAGCCAACACCCTGGGCTCACATTTCATTTTCTAATAGCTGTAGGCATTTGGCCCATCGTAGATTAAAAATCCATGGGTACAAAGTATGTGTCCACTTTAAGACCTTGCTACATGTTTTAAACCTTAACTTTACTTCTGAAAATATTACATCCATCAGTGTATTTGCTATAATAAAATATAAGTACCAGGGTGACTTATTCCTTAATAGTTCACTGTTTTAAAGAGGCTCAGCAAGTACAAAAATTAAAGCTGTTTTCTCAATGCTGATGTCAGTTGGGACCAGTATCTCCACAGTTTGTGTTATAGAAGATCCTATATCACCTATGTGTGGTCATGTGACCACAAGTCATGTCTATTACATAGTCTTAATGGCTATTTGCAGGAAAGAATTTTATGTTATTCAGATTACCATAAAAAAGAACTTTGATAAACAAAGATTTGTAGTGTAGTGTATTGCTAGGTGACTTTTTCTGCACTGAGGTTGATGTACTGCCTGGTTTACTTTTGGCACTTTTAAGATAAAGCTTCTGGGAGGCTTTTTTTTCCCTCAATACAAACAGGACAGAGAGGAGGCACCTGCATGTCCTAGTATGATGCTTATGAGATTGACTGCAATCTTCTATCTTTTGTGAGCTTATTGAATTGTAATTTATATATAATAAATTTCAGTTTTAAGCATATAATTTGGTGAGTTTTAGACAGTGTGTGTGTGTATGTGTTTGTGGTTTTATTTATTTATTTATTTTTGTATTGCAAATTGAACTTAGGACCCTGTGCTGCCAGCCAGGCTCTGCACCACTGAGCTATATCCCTGGCCCAGTTGTATGAGTTTTAACAAATGTATGCAGCCTCGCAACCACAACCCTACAGTCATATTGTCGAGTATGTCCTTCACCTCTCAGATTTACCTCTGTCCCTCTGTAGCAAATCTTTCTCTGGTCTCCTGGCCTTTGGTAACTCAAATGTACTTAACAGTCTAATCTGACATTTCTAGAACTGCTAGAATTTTGATAGACTCCTTTGCATCTGGTTTCTTTCAACATAAAGTGCTTGAGCACATCTGCATTGTTGCATTTTGTAAGTTTGTTTGTTCTTCTTTGTTGCTGAGTAATATTCCATAATATGGATGTACTACTATTAGTTTATCCATGTGTCATCTAGTGGCTATTTGAGTTTTTTCTAGTGTTTGCAAATTACTAATATTTTGAATGAAGAATTGCTGAACTTAAATACAAATTTTGTATGGGTGTATATTTTCATTTCTCTTGTGTAAGCATTTAGAAGTGGAATTGCCTTGCCTTTATTTTACATATATCTATATCTATATATATCTTTTTATATCTTTATAAAGAATTGCTAATTTATTTCCCAAAGGGGCAGTTCCATTTTGCATTTCTATGTGTGAAGACTAGGCACCAGTTTGTTCTACATGGTCACTAATGTGGGGCATGTCACTGTTTGTTTTTAACCGTAGCTATTCTGGTTAGTGTGCAGTGATTTTAATGAGCATTTTTCTAGTGATGATTGATAATGCAAAGTTTTCCTGGCTTCTTTGCTATATATGTGTTCTTTAACATTTTTCCACTTTGTATTGGATTCCTTCCTTTTCCAATGAGGCTACAGGATTTTAAATATATTTTCTAGATAAGTACATGTTTTGCAAATATTTTATCCCCATTTGCAACCTACCTTTTAAACTACTTAACCTTGTCATCTGAATAGCAACATTGTAGGAAATGGTTTAATATTTGATGATATTCGGCCAGTTCATTTTGGGAAAGAGGAGATTTAGAAAATATTTGCCTCAACTAAGATCAGTAGGATTTTCTCTTTTGTCATGTTCTAAAAGTTGTACAGTTTAGGTTTTATATTTTGGTTAATGATATATTTTTCGAGTTAATTTTTAGATATAGCTTGAGCCAAATATCATGTTTTACATATGGCTATCCATTTTTTTTCTAGCACCAGGTACTGAGAAACTTTTCATTTCTCAACTGAAAATTGTGCCGTATTTGCTTTAAAAAAACCTATCATACACGTGTCTATTTCTAAACTGCCATGTCTGTGCACTCAGTTATTTGTTTAGCTTTACATCATAGTACACCATCTTAATATCTACAGTTTTAAATAAGTCTTGAATTTAGGTCTTGCTGGTCCTGCAACTTTATTGTTTCTCAAAGTTGCTTTTGCTATCAATATAGCGAGGAGTAAGGGTGAGATCAAGATAGTCTTTCTTTGAGGCTTATTCCTTTAGCACCGTGGTCCAACGGTTACTAATACTGTAGAGGTACCCATTAAGTTTTCGTTCCTAGAACACTTCAGGTTATCCCCAAAGCACTCAGAAATGTGAATATATTTTTGCTACTTAATCTTGGTTCCTTAAGGCATGTCAGGCCATAAGGCGATTAGAATCTTGGTGTGTCACACTAAAGGCAGGCTGGATCGGCAGGCATGGCAGTGCACACCTGTAATGCCAGCACGCAGAGAAACTCAGGAAGAAGAATCATAAGTCTGAGCCCAGCCTGGGCACCATAGTGACTTAGTGAGACTGTGTCTCAAAATAAAACATGAAAGGGCTGGAGATATAACTCAGGGTAGACAGTCCAGTCTTGAACAAAAAGGTTAGATCTTTCGGAGCAGAGGCAGGATTTAAATTCTACTAATCATTGCTGTGACCACGGGTCGAAGGATCCTTTCTTGGGCACAATGCAGACTGACCTGAGGTTCTTGAAGCCACAAATTTAACATGGCCATAGCGTGACAGTCAGCCTCAAGTACGTAGGAGAATGGTACAATGTTTCCACGTCCGGTCTTCCTGGTGGTGTAGTGGGCCTGATTCCCTCTAGATTAAGCATCTTTGTCCCTCCTTACAGTCATGAAAGAACACACATCTATTTTCTTGCCCCGTTTTTTTTGCGCTTCTTTCTTCCTGGATGCACAGGTTTTAGTCTGTGCTCAGCTTAGCATATATATTTTCAGGCATATATTACATTTGTGGTTCAGACCTTGACTGTTACAAGGCACTTAAAGTATTATAGTCTGATTATTAAAATTCACGACTTGGAAATAAGATAACTGAACTAATGCATTCCATGTAAGCTTTTCATTTGATGATCAGCATGCTCATTAAAATCAGCGATGATAGCCTACCATATACTTGTCAAAATAAACTTATTAAAAATACATCAGTTCTAAATAAAATCATGTATTGATTTGTCATTTGTTTTGCTAATAGACAACTTTACACCTGCTCTCAAATCTCTCAGCAAAAAGTGCCTGTTTCCCAGACAGATGGAAGTTCAATGATTAGTATAATTCCTGGCTGTGGGGGCGAGAGAAGACACCAGCTCATCAACATGCACCGCTGTCGCCCCTTACTTTCAGAAAAACAAAGGGAAGAGCAGCTATGGAAGGCAGGTGATATTCCTGCACAGGTTGGGGTTGATAGGCAAATGGATAAACACAATGTTTCCATTCTGCTGAGCTATATGAATCACAGCAGCAGGGGTCTGATACTGTATTTCCTTCTGCTTCAGCTCTGCTGTCATTTCCGAAGCTGTGAAACTAAGAATCTCTAAGAGATGCATTAAAAGATTCAGAACCCCAGCAGAGAACTATGTAACAATTAGCAGTCATCCAGGAAGTAAACAATGAAGTATATAACTGCACAAGGAGGATATTACAAAACGGATTTACAAATTTAGAGTGATAGCAGTTCACTAGAGCTCTGTTACTTAGTATGGTGAACACAATCCTTAAGGATCTTTTTTAGAGAGTATATAAATTGGACTGGTCTAGAGCTAATTAGGTAATAGTTTTTGTTTTTAATTAAGCTCTGTCTTACTTCAGTGTCTCCCCAGGGCTCTGATATACATTGCAACTCATCTTTTTGGGGGTGGGTTAAACCTACTTCTAATGGTCTCGCATTAAAATTTAAGTACATAAAATCTGTACTTTATTAAGCTCTATACATTTTTAGAAAATCTCTGCATTGGGGGTGGGGCATCTTCATTTGAGCAAGATAGAAGCAAGTTTGTCAGACCCTGCCTCGTCTTCTGATGAGTGTCCATCCTTTTTGGACCACTGTGTCACTGTTCTGCAGTAGCAAGTGAAAAGACTTCATTTTTAAGATGAGTGTCACTTTTTAGTGTACATTTGAAACTTGTACTTGCTGTGAGTCTCATTCTGAGTCTCTGCCTTGCAGTCATGTCTATTACTCAAGAGTTGTACAGAAGTGGATCCTGGTAGCTCTATGACCCAGAAGCAGAATACTAACATATGGAAAGAGAGGAGTAAAAACCACCCAGAAGGGTAACAACAGAGTCACCCAGGCTGTTCCTGGACCTTATTTGTGGGGAGTCTCATGCTCCACATATTCTCAATGCTGGGGAATGAATCTGCTTCTAGGTCTTGACTTCCAGAAGGTGCTCTCATTTAGTAGTCAGTCTGTAACCTATAGTCAATCTAACTAAAAACAGAGCAGGTACCGAAATCTGGCCATCTAATGCTTGTTCCATTGAATTATAGTTCATGGCCTTCTGACTACAGACCTACTCAGACGACCGGAAACAGCCCATGCGCATTGTGCTAAAAGGAGGATTGCTGAGGAGAGATCATGGGGAGCCATATGATCAGTCAGTGCTGTGACCCATCCTGTTAAATGATACAATGATAGGAAAAAACCGAGGAGCTAAGAGGGGCCTCGAACACGGCCCCAAAGTAAGCCTGGAGGCTCCTTCACTGATCTCTCTCTCTCTTTCCTTTCTCCTCCTCCCACCTTTCTCTTGTACTGGGGATCAAACCCAGAGGCTTTTCCTGGAGCTAACCCCAATCCTTTTTAAATTTTTCATTTTGAGACAGGGTCTGAGTCATTAACTTTCCCAGACTGGGATTGAGACATGTGCAGTCACATCCACCTCTCTGCTGCTTTCTTAAAGTAATATCCACCCAGAAGCCTGTGTTGCCTTTAAAACAGAGCTGGTGTTTACTCACTTCTCAGTATATTCCCAGTCTACCTGTCCTGGGAAGCCTTGCCAAAGCCGTCACTATAGTTAGTACGGTTGGGATTTCCTTACGTAGCTGTCATGTCCTCTGGGCAAGGATTTCTTGTACAGCTGGAGAGACAGGCAGGGGAATACTACTTCGTTGGGGGTAAGCACTCAGCAGTAGACAGAGACGACTTACTATTTAATTTTTCCCCCAAATACTGTGATAAAATTAATAATGCAACACAGTTTATCGAAATGAACCGATTTGAGTAGCTGACTAACAAAATGACTGAAGCACATTTCCAACCCTCACAATATTGATGAAGATTTATACTGTATTTAGACTGTTTTCTTCCCCATTACTCTGACAGTTACATAACCTGTTGGCTGCCCCGCCGGTTTTACTACCTTTCTTTATGTCTAATTTCCCCACGATCAATAATGGCCATTTCGTAAACTTCAGTGTCCATCTGCTCATGTCTGGTTAACATCAATAGGAAGACTCTTCTCCACCTCAGTAAAGCAGGAATATTTTTGTATCAAAAGAGAGGATCAATCCTAACATTCTAGCACAAAACTCATCTAGTATTCACAGCACCAACCTTGGCAAGCAGGCTTTGTGCACAATGCTATGAAACTTGATTCATCAAGGAGTGAAGAATTACTTTTTCTTACGGAAAATAACCTGAAGACTACTTGGGTTTCTCACAGAGTTTTCATTTTATTAAAAAAAATAACAGTACTGAATTCAGACGGCTGACAGATCTCAGAGATCTCAGAGAAAAGTTCTCAAAGAATTCTCTGGTTTGTGTTATACTTTCTTACACACTGTGAGCCCTTACAGAATATCTGTAGAGGTTGTCAGGAAAAGAGACCGTTGTGAAACAGTCATGAGCAGAACTCTTGCTTTATGACAGGAAAAAGAACACCTCTAAAATAAGAGGACCACATAAATCATGGCAGAAATAGGAAAAATTGTATTTGTAGATACACATTTATTTTTAACCTCCATGCATTTCTATGTTGGAACTACTGGTGATACAAGCCCATGAACTTGGGTGTACCAAGACTGGACCACATTAGACAGGAGATGTGACAATAACAGAAATCCTCTTCTTCTGTTTGTTTGACTTGTGTTGGGCTATGTATAGGACATAATTGGAAAGTAGGTGAAATTTTGCTATCCTTATTTTTTTCAGTAAATATTTATTTAGTGGTTACTGGAGAAAACCACATCCTTCAGGAATTAGTCAGATGTACAACTGAAGCCATGCGTTCATTGTGTGACTTTCAAGAAGTTGCCTTCCTATTTTAAAGTTTGGTTTTATCTCTAAAATAGAGCTAATCTATCTTATCTTAAGAGTTGTACGATTGTGTTGCTCAGTGTTAAATATGCAATACATGGTGGCCATCGCTGTAAATATTAGTACCATTACTAACTCTAACATGCCTCAAGGGCCACATTAGATGTGGCACAGTGCTTTCTCATGAGGGGCTTCCCCTTGGGATGCAGGTTATAAACAACTAATTATATCACAAGAGAGTGTAATATTAGGGCAATAAAAAGGTATAAAGACATTTTGGGATCAGAAGATGGGTAAATATGGACTACACAGAAACCTCAGAGAAGGTTTTGTGAAGATGAAGAATCTTTGTGATTCCTGAATTTCTTTCAGCAAAGAGCCAGATCTTAACGGAGAAAGGTGAAAGGGACTGATATTCCTTATACCAATCTACTTTCATTAATCTGTTTGCTGACGGTGGTTTTCACCTTATTCCTCTTCCTTTAGGTATCTAGTATTCTCCTCGGAAAAGAGCAAGACAGTGCTGTGTATAGGGGAGATGTTCCATATCACCACACTGTGGGAGGGAGCATATGGAAGGCTCTGTGGTCATGGGCTGTATGGTAACTTGTGGTCTGTTGGTAAAGGTCAAGGGCCTACTGGATTTGAGTGAGAATCAGTCACCATGGAAAAAGTGTCTCTGGCTAGAAATAAAAAAATGATTCCAAGTAGGCTGCAGGGTGTTCTCTTGGTCTTATCCATGGAATTAATCAGATGTTGAAGAGCAATTTCCTTTGGATGTGTTGGCAGTAACCCAGAGGAGATAGATTGGGTGTGGAAAGTTACTAGAGAACTCAAGAAAGTAAGAGAAAAGTTGTGGGGAGCCTTTGATACAGGTGAGACCTGTGGTTCAGCTGTATCCTGTAAGGTCTAACAAACCTGGGTTTGGACTCCAGTGCTATCATTTACCAATGATTGAGCTCAGGCAAATTACTGAATCTCTCTAAGTCTTGTTGTATCATTTATATAACATGAATAATGAGACCTCCCTTTTATAACTGGTGTGAGGGTTAAATGTAATCGCTTTCAGATATTTAAAGCCCATAGGATGTGGAGTCAGAGTATTAGTTAACATTCCTAAGAGTTACCGTGGGGGGTGGTAACCAAAGGCAGAGACTCCAAAGATGTAAAATTCTAGTGAAGCATGGTACGGGAGAAAGTGCATACCCTGTCCAACAACCTCTTTCACTAGGGGATTCTCATTCCAGCCCTCAATGTCAATAGCTCTGAGTTTTACTAAGGGTTGAAGTACACATAGGGATAGCCATACCTTAATGAAAAATTGAGAAAATTCATAGCTTCTCCTAGAGCTATTTGGAAATGGATAGTTGCATTCCATGAGAATGGACTTTTCAATTGGGCATGGTGAAGCACTCCAATAATCCTAGCAATCTAGGAGGCTGAGGCAAGAGGATCATGAGTGTAAATCCAAGCTCTGCAATTTAGTGACTTAGTGAGACTTGTTTCAAAAAATAGAAAGGACTGGGAAGTAACTCAGCATAAAGGCTCTATGCTCAATCCCTGACACAACACACACACACACACACACACACACACACACACAGAGTAAAGGTTTGTATCTGGATGTCTCCCCAAAGCCTTGTGGTCATGGGAAGGTGGGCCCTTCAGGGGCGGTTGAATTTAGAGTTTGTGATTGATTCCTGGTTTAACGTTGGGATTAAGGGTGTAAGTGTTATACTCGCCCTAGGCTGGTATCCTTCATACAGTGTAAAGGATGGAAAGAGTTTGCTCTCTGCTCCTCTCCTGCTGCTTTTAATATCTTCTGCTGCTGTGAGAGTTACCCCTCTGCCATGCTATCCAGCCTTGGAACCAGCCAACTATGGACTCTACAAACTCTAAGCTAAATAAACCTTTCCCCCTTTAACCTTGGGTGTCTGATATTTTGTCTCAGTAACAAGAAAAAAGCAACTTACACACACACACACACACACACACACACACACACACACAGTTCAAATAATTTTCAGAATTCTTAGTCAGTTGGGAAAGACTTTGTGGGGGATGCTAAGAACAGGCTTGGGGAATTTAAAGTCACTGGACTCAGAAGTTAAACATTTGTCTAAGTGGCTCTATCATAGTGGAGCAGAAACTCCGAACAGTTTTTAAATGGCTCAGCCTCATTTAATTAGCCATGGTGAATTATATACACTGAATTTTTCTGGCGTGGCTAATTTGGATGTATCCTTATAGCGTGGCCTAAGAGTACTCTGGCTAAATGTCACTATCATTATGCAGTTCTTTACTTGAGCCTGCAAGTGCAAGGTGAAAAATAAAGCTGAAGCAGAAAGTCTCAAATATATGAAACTAAAGTGGCTATCGACCCAAATAACTCAGACGTTGCTTCAGTCCTCAGTCGTCTTTCCTTCTGAACATGGTGCTTGAATATAGAGAAGAAAAGTAGAAGAGACACAAATCCAAGACTGAGCTGATCCTAGTTTTGAATTTACATGTGAAAATCATGGAACTCTTCTTAAATTCCCCTTGTACTTGCCATGTGTATGTCGGACAGTTCTATGTGGGGTACAGTCTCAGGGATGGTCATCTCATATGCAGTGTGGAAGTCAACACTCCTAAATGACTAGGCTGCAAACGTGTGAATGAAGTAGCCTTACTTTTGTAAATGGCACTAGAGGATACGTGATAAACCTAATGACTTAGACTAAAGCTCGGAGGTCAACTGGTGTGCATTTATACATGCATTGCTCTCAATGTGAAAGTAATCAAGAGTGCTGACTATGCTCGGGTCTCGATGCTGTCTGTGTCTCTCACTAATGATGTCAGATAAAAGGGTGATGCTAAGACAGGCCTCATGAGATGAATACACGGGAGATACTCTTGCCTTTTAATTTAAATGACTATGGTCATTGTCTTTCTAAAGCATTTAATATAAATAACTCCAGGTCATTTTCCTTCAGACTCAAGCATTTACTCAACACTATCATAGTTTTAGCTGGGAGTGGTGGCACAAGCTTGTAATTCCAGCACTCTGGAACACTGGGATGGGACGACCCTAAAAGCAAGCCCATCCTGACCATCTTAGCCAGGCCCTGCCTCAAAATTGCAAAAACGAAAACAAAACAAAACAAAAAGCTGCGCATAGAGCCCATTGTGAGGGTCCTGATTTCAGTCCCCAGTACTATGAAAAGAAAAAAAGTTTCAATCAAATATTAGTCTTTCAGGGTTAGCATTAAGGATATTTGTCTCATGACTGCATATTGTCTGACACATAGTTCACAACCCAACATATAAACGAAAATCATGCTTAAAAGAGAAATGATTGTGGTCAGGTTCTAGGAATATGGAACTTTTCTTATTTCTCCTGCCTGTGTTGTTTAAACACTAAGAAACTGCCTGCCCCAGGGAATCCTGAAAGCGTAGAGGAAATTCTAATAGCAAAATCCATTAGTCTGACCCCTGCTGGGGGGGGGTGACTCAAGTTGCAAAAAATGATAATGAGATATTTATTCTCTCAATATAGCCTTTTATTAGGTAATAAGCCAGGTAACATAGGTACATATTGCCTCTCTCTAGGTAATAAGGCAATTTCTGAGTGCATCTCTGAGTTGCTGGCAGGCTGTTTAGGGTGGGCATAAGGTTAAATCAAACCCAAAGTGCACAACCAAGAAGGATGGAAAAGTTAGAAAAGAACGGGCAAGCGGGCATACGTAGAGGATAACGGTGATGACGGTGGTGGTTCTGGGTACTGGAACCAGGGCCCACACACTGTGCTACATTCCCGTTGCCACCCTTTACCTTTCTCTTTGCAAATTTGAGATGAGATCTCTCTAAGTCACTAAATTGCCCATAAGGGGCTCCGATTTGTAACCCTCCTGCTTCAGCCTCCCACAGTACCGGGATTACAAGTATACACCGCAATACCTGGTTAGATGATTATTGTACGTCAGCTTCTATTTCTCTTCAGGTTGCTGATGCTATAGCAATGAAAGCACCTTTACTAAGTTCAGATTATTTCACTATTATTTCCCATCTTGTTTTCCTTGCTAGAGTTGATAGTTCCTAATTAAGAACACTAATAGCTTCTATATGGCTTCTTGTAGACATTCCGTTGCATAGTTTAATATGAACACTACATTTTCAGCTAGATCCTCCTTTGTCTACCATGTAAAATAAACTAACAAATTCAAAGGAGGAAAATATGCCTGGCTATGTGATTATTTTTATTAGCAGGGAATCTGTCTCTGTCCGTGTGATTGAGATGCAGTCCGTTCTTGCGGCAGCTCTCATTTATTCCCAGGAAACAGTCCCAGTTGTCTCAAAAGTCAACACCTCCTGACAGGCACCATCTGGCCAGCCATTCATTAGCTCCCACAGTGCTGCCCCTGAATTTGTCTCCTGCACTGTGGACGGTGAAATGGTAGAGAGTGAAAGTGTCCTAAAAGAGTATTGTTTTCCTGCTTGGATTCCCCAGGCATCATGATACACGAAGCCTACAGTCATCACATCTTAGTTTGGGCATAGCTTGTTAGAGAATTAAATTTCATACTTGATAAAGTTTGGGAAATTTGCAGTTCTGGGTTATAAATAGCCAAAGAATAAATAGGTCACAAATCATGAAACATTTTTTTTGTTTGAGAATGAAAAATAATTTAGAGATTGATGGAAGTGACTAATGAATAAGGAATCCTGGACTAGAGTCATTTTTTGTTTGTTTGTTTATTTTGTTTTGCTTTGGTACTAGGAATAGAACTCAGGACCTTGTGCTTCTCAGGCAGGTGCTGTGACACTGAGCTATATCCCCAGCTCAATTCATGTATTTTGTTGCATCAAAAAATCTGTCCTGGGTTAGGGCTATAGCTCAAGGGCACAAGTGCTTGCCTGGCAAGCCCAAGGTCCTGAGTTTGGTTCCTGGTACCCCTCCAAAAAAATCTATACCATCTTCTTGCTGCATGATTTTCTTTTATTTTTCAATCAGTTCTTCCCATTTGCATCTTATGCTTTGAGATTTCTTGGTCTGGCCAAAAGGGAAGCAAATGTCAAGATAATATAAGAAGTTGAGAAAAAAATACTTGTGCAGTTTCTGCTTATGTGACCCTAGATTCTCATTTCTGAATGCTTCTTAGATTTGGTCTTATTATATGATAGTGGAACAGAACTCTCAAACATGCTCTACAATCTCATAGAGTTTTCAATTTCTAATATCAAATAAGATAATACGTGTGAAAAAAAGTTTTTCAGACTGTAGATACTGAGCATCAGTTGTGGCTTATTATATTATAATATAGATGTGGAGATTTCAAAATATAAAACAGTAATGAACCTCAAAGAAGACACAAAAGTAAATAAAAATGTGACAAAACATTAAGATTCCTAGAGTCCAGGTCTGGCATGCAGTGACTGTGAAGGAGAAGCTTAGCCAAGGGGGCCGGGGGGCCGGAGCATTCTAGACAGAGGGGCCGTCCTATGGAGAAAGAGGAGAGACACAAAGTGTCCCTCAGCTTTCTTACCGCCGGGACACAGTACCTGATACCCACCCACGATTTAAGGCAGACAGGTTTCTTTGGGCTCACTGTGCCAGAGGATTCAGTCCATGCTTGGTGGCTCTTAGTCAGAAATGGCAGTGGAGGGGAATGGTGGAGAAAAGCGTCTCACCTCGTGGCAGCCAGGAAGCAGCCTATGAATGGAGGAGCTGGGAACAAGAGTAGATCCTGCCAGGCCACGCCCCCGGTGACCACCTCCAATGAGGCCTCACTGCCAAACAGCATGTTCAGCTATGAAGTCATCAGTAGACAAATTCACTGGTGCGTGTAACACCCTCATGATGTAATCACCTACCACAACGCCTGTATCTGGACACAGGACTTTGGGGAGACATTTTACGTCTAAACAATAACAGACACTATGATACTTCAGAAACTTTTAAGTAGGCAAAGCAATAAGAATTGTGGCAGAAGAAATGGTACATCTGGCAATAAGAAAAATCTAGTTTATGAACAGCTTTGCGTGCTGTGTGAAGCCACTGGGTGTCCTGTGGGCCATGAAAAAGGGTTACACAGATTTGAACTAAAGGCGATGAATGGACATGCCTCAAAAGGCCTCTGTCTGGGTGAATCAGAAGAATGATGGGAGGGCTTAAACCCAGGGTTTTGATGCTCATTAAGGGGCTGAGGAGCTAGAAAAGTGTCAGCGAAGGCCAAGAGTGAAGGAGGCATCCGAGAAATTGAGTATGAAGCAGAAAGGCTGTGATCAGCGATATTTAAGATGCTCTAGAAGATTCAGTGTCAGGTACACATTTCATCCTCTCTCAGGTTCCAATTTTCCACCTTCGTTATTTTCCCTTCTAGTTTTCCTACAGCCAAGATGCTCTGCATTTGTTCTGAAAGAGTTCTTTGACTGGCTCATGCTCTTCTGAACGTTAAGCTCTGCAAGGGCAGGAATCAGATCTGTTTTGTTCCGTTTTATCTGCTGTACCATCTACCCTGAAATAGATGCTCAGTATCCACTTGTTGAACGAAGTGATGATAGCAGTGCCCTGCAAACAGGAAAACTTAAGACAAAAAAGGCAGATAGATATAGTTATAGACAATAGAATGAAAGATTGGCTCAACGTACAAAGGCTTAGTAATGCTCGTAAGGATCATAATGATAATGATAGAAACATTTGTTGATTTCTCTTCTATTCCAAGTGCTGTGACAAATGTACCTGGTGTGCATTACCTGATTCAGTTCTTGCAGCAATCCTCTGTGGGTGGTGCTTTCATTCCTGTGTTGCAGAAGAGGGAAATGAACTTTAGAGGTTATACACCTGATGAGTGGCAGAACCTAGGTGTCAATTCCGGGTTATTTAGGAGCAGAATTCATACTACTGTATGGGAATCAAGAGCCACTTAAGTGTGAATTCTGTCAAAAAATGACATTATGACAGGTTGAATCTATTTTCTCTTTCTTACATTTTGATGTCTTTTGTCCCTGGATTACTTTGTGTTGTTTTCTCATTATACTTTATAGGCACAGACTTGTCTTCCCGCCCCGTTTCTCCTCTTCTTCCACCCTAGGTAGTGACATAGTTAGTGTTTACTTTAACCCTTCTCCCATCACTATAATGAAATAACTGAATCAACATGGCAGGAAAAAGGTTTCTTTTGGCTGATGATTCAGAAGTTCTCACCCCATAGTTGGTTGACTGTGTTGCTTTGGGGCCGTGGCAAGGCAGACGATCATAGCAGGAATTCAAAGCAGAGGAAACTGCTCATTTCACGGCAGCATGGAGGCAGAGGAGACGGGTAGGATGACAAGGTCCCAACATTTCTTCAAGGGCATATCCCCAATGACTCGTCTTCCTCCCACTAAGCCCCACTCCATAAAAGTTCCACCAGCTCCAACTACCCCTACAGACTGGGGACCAAGCCTTCCATAAATAGGTCTTTGGTGGACATAAATCTACACTGTAGTGATGTTCAGGTTAATGGGATAAGTGGCTCGGTATGTGGCTGTCTATTAAGGCCAAGTGAGAGTCGTACAAATTGGCCCACTCCTACCTTTCTCTTTGGTGGAATCCTGGTTGTCATATCAATTTCATCCCTTTAGCTTCCCACTTTTACCTGCATGTGGGTTGGTGAGTAAATGTGGGAGTGTGAGTAGCATTTATAGGTAGAATAATTTAGGAATAAATAATAGTTATAAAAACAGTGGCCATAAGGGATAATCAGCTCACTGATAGTAGGAAATGGGTGTTACTTTATCTCTGTTCCTGAGTCACCTAGTTTACTTATTGCATGTAGAGGGACTTGACAAACATTTACTTGTCTAATTAAGTATGCATGTATGTAAGCCATCAGATAAGAAAACTCATTGCCCCCTTTATTTTCTGTGCAATAGACTGAGCTTTTTTTTAAATCTCATAAGCATTTTTATTAGTACATGTTTGTAATACATAATATATGCATCATAGGAAATTGGTGCATGTACTTACCACAGCTTAATCCTTTTCACTTCCTTTTCCTCTCTTCTCTTTTCTCACTAGTCTTAGGTTCCCTTCTCACCTCTAAAATGTTTACCTTCCTGTTTCCTACCATCTCTGATTTTGCTCTGGACTCAATCCTAATCATTCAAATAGAGTTTAGCACAGTATTACCAACTGAGCAATATATGACAATAAACACATCTGACACAGACCTATGGATATTTTTTTTCCTTTCTTCTTTATGGCTGTCTCTTTCCTTATGAATTTACTCATTATAAACTGGGTACTAGGACGAAGACAATAATTATCTTTAGCAATGCAGATGTGGATATTTGCTCACCTTTTGGGTCTTAGATAAATGGCTATACCTATCACATAACTTCCATTATAAACCATCTCCTTTCACCTTAAGTATGTTCCTTTACTTGTTTTTAGGGCTAAAGCACAGTATATATTACTTGAATTGTAGGTTTTGGTTTTGTGCTCTATTTTTTTTTTTTTTTTTTTTACAAATACTATGGCTAGTCTGTACAAAAAAGGGGAAAACCTTATGCAATAACTTGCACTCTGAATTCAAGAGTGTCTTTTATTTGTGATATCAATCCTCCTTGTGCTTGAACTTTGCTTTTTTTCCATTTCACCTCCAAAACTGCATTGAAAACATCTGATGAGGACTTATTTAAACAGCTAGTTAATGCTTTATAAAGCTCAGAGGTGCGCCCATCTGTTCCAGAAGCATTCTCTTCTCTCAAGAGCTATATTATATTTTCTACCTGTCTGACAGTTGGTTTTGCCTCAAAACTCTTAATTTCACTTTATAGCTATCAGTAGTATGACACCTTACTTTAATGTTTATAATGGATTTCTCTCCATCTTGCTTTGTCTGAACAAATCTAAGAACAAACAAGTTATTTACCTCTCTTGTTTTCTTAGTTTCACTTAAGTGTTTCAATTTTGTTTTACTTTTTAAAGCTATGGTGCCTATTTTTTTTAAGTCTTCATAACCAAATAGAAGCCATGTGACAACTCTGATGAATTTAATCATAAGCACCTTGCTCTTGGAATCTGTCTAAACTCCAAGGTGGTGTACAGGGCCTACTGCAAACCCTTTTAGTTCATATCAGGTCCGCGGGGATAATTTCCATATCCTGTATGGGAGACTGAAAACTAATCCCAGTGTTACGTCAGTTCTGCCTCCAAGGACACTTTCTGAGTAATGAATCAAGTGCCAACCCCCGACAGAGGAAAATCCATTTTTAGACCTGTAAACAGCCCAATGGAAGTCCCTATGTATAGGCGCGCGAGGTAATGAGGATTCCCTCTCTTCTCCTCCACCTTTTTCTGGGTGGACAGACACAAAACATGTCTTAGTCCATGCGATAGATAGCGATGTCAGTTTGATTAAGAAGCACCCAGCTAAATTGGGTCGGCATAGTTCTGGATGTGGCTGGACGGATTTACTAATGATGGAAGACCCAGCTTGGGTGTGAGTGGCACCAACCAGTAGGCTTGTGGGCCGAATTGTATAAAAGGGAAACACTTTAATACAATTTTGTTTCATCAGAGGAGCTCCAGCCCTCACCGGCCACCTTGGACATGGTCTCCTGGCTTCCAGCACAGATCCTTCGGCTTTCCAGTGCAGCCCCTTCAGCCTCCTGATGTGGACTCACATGGGACACTGCAGTGAGCACACAGTGCACTCCAGGCATTTGGCCTTTGTCTGGATGCTTCTGAACACCAGCACAGAGACAGCCCTTTTTGTACTCTTCCACACCTAAGTGCTCATGACTATTGTAAGCTGACCATGTAAATCCTTATATATTTACATATTTTAGATTACATCTGTTTCTCTAGTGAGTCCATTAAGAAGGGTAAAGACGCACTCTCTACATACCAATACCCCAGGATAAACATATTCATGATGTACCACAAACACACACTGCCAAATACTGCAGAAGCTCCAACACAGGAGCAACTTGCGGAACCCACAGTTATCTAAAGAGGCTTCAAGGAAGAGAGTCTCTACAGTGCCTTTTCCTGGTAAAATTCTCCAAACCTATGCTCGCCTGCCTTGTCAGTATACTCAATTTATTGCGTTAAATGGAGAGATGTTGCTCATTTAAAATGCCTGACGCCCATCTTATTTGTAAAGACTGGGAGTTGCTTTGACTCACAGTACTGGAAGGCGTGGTGTCCGGCAGCGTGGTGACAGCATTTGGGCAGGGTCTTCCTGCTGTATCAGGACATGGTGGAAGGACTCACATTACAGGTCAGACTCACATCTGTCCTCCTCCTCTTCTAAAGCTGCTAATGACACAGTGGGTCCCCTACTCTCATGACCTTTCCTAATCTTAATGACCTGGAAGAACCCCACTTCCAAACACCATTAACATATGGACTTGGGGAGAAAGTTTCCAACACTCTGTCTCTGTTGGGGGGCACATGGGAACCACAGCAGTGTGACAACCGCTCTCTCCACGGGAATCTTTTCAGGGCTCCTCCCCAGTTCTGTCTTTGCTAGCCCTCCTTTTAAGTCAGGGAGTTTAGGAGCTGTAGAATCAATCCCTCGAGACATTTTACTTTTGTAAATTCTGCCTGCAGGATCTATGTCTTATTGTTTAAGGTATCTTTGAAAAATGGGTCCTGATTTAAGAACTAGGTAGGCTTCCCTCACTGTGTAATTTTATGATAGCAATAGCAATTCAGTGGTGATAATTTGTGTTCCGTCCTTATTATAGAAACTCAGGTGGCATCTTTCAGGCAGTTACTTTTTACATGCTCAAATATTAACTTACCCGGGGAGGCTCGTTCTTTTTCCTTTTATCTGATGTAAGAACCTGAGTTTTCTATACTTTCCTTTAGAGGTGTTTCCCTCCACTCTTCTCTCAATATTCATGAATATCCTCTAAGAGTAGGAAACATTTACTGTGTCTTGCTTTTGCCTCATTGAATATGGTGAACACCAGAAGGCATGAGTATATGCCACATTTCACACTGCCTTCAACTTTAGAGAAATTTATTTTGGGCTAAAACATGGAGATTGTACAAAAGGCTTATCGGACTCGAGTTTACCGAAGAACACTGTTTTGTCCCTTAGTGTCTCATTCCTTCTCAGAATAGAGCTCCCGTGCCTCAGAAACCAACTATAGTTTGCCATTTGGTCCTCACCCAAAGAAAATACCCTCAGCTTCAGCCAGTCCAATATAAGGCAGTTTGTGCTGGACAAATAAAACAAAAATTACCCAACTGCTGTTAATAGATGACATTTTCCTAGGGTAAATCCAAAGAGTAAGGAAAAAGATATACAGTCATTTTTCGTTGGTGTAGGCATGGCTATTTTTGTTTATCATGGAGAAAAAACACAGGTTCTACTCCTTGTATCATTCTGCACACTTACACATACATATTTCTCTGTAAGCTGGTGTGCCAAGAAAGCTAGTCAAAAACCAAGAGCTGATAGAACTGGAAGGTTATCCAGACACTTCTTGTCCTCTGGGAAAATTCTTGCTCAATAGTTTGAGAATTTTGTAGTTGCTCCTGGTTCTGGTGTTCTATGCATTTTGAGGCAAGTATTCTTTGTGGCCTGGTTCTTTCACCTATGAAGTGAGTGGTAGCATCAGGACTATTGGAAAGTTTTTTAGATGGAGTTATTTTGAGCAAAATCTCTTCAAAAAATACCTTTAAGCAAACTTGAATGCTAGAAGTGAAGAGAGCTTACTTTTCTCTTTAAGGAGAAGTCCATGGATGGCACCCTTTGGGACTGAGATAGTGGGAAGGGGATGGTGCCATCTGAAGCTCTGGAGCATCTGGAAAGATTTCCTCTCTTTCTCATAAATTCCTTTGAAGAAGTTTAGTGTCAGTACCAAGGGCATTTACTTTCCTGCAGAGCAGATGGAGGTAGACAAGAGCTGAGTGAACTTTCTCATGTTTTCTAGCAAGAGTCCAGTATTTTCATCCTGTTCTTTGTACTTGAAACCATCCATTTTTATACTATCAAAGACAAGGCACAAAATGATTATTCATTGCACATCAAGAATATGTGTTGCATGATTATTCCTACAGGATCATGTGGATAGTCTCTTGGTAAGAACAAAATACATATGTGAGTATGGATAGTAAAAAACAAATTATGTAATTTCACTGATTTTGCTTAAAAAGTTAAATGCTCTTCTCTTTACATTTAAAACTGGCACTGCACAATAAATGGATTAAGAGTTCAATTCATGCTTATGATTTAAATCTTATTTACCTAGAAAAACTTTAAGTAGTAAATAGGAAACACCATGACAGATTTAGCAAGAGAGACTGGAGGAAAAACAAGACCCAAGCTTTATATATTAGTAACTTCACTGGGACTGCCCTGATTTTGGCAACTGCTTTACCTCAGAGCTACATACCTGGCCCACTTTTCCTGCTGTTGGAACAAAGGGCCCACATTTTCATTTTGTACTGGGCTGTGCAATTTCCATAGCTGGCCCTGGTAGGATTACTTTCCTCTCTGTTCTGTGGAGGCCAGCACCCAGGTATCAATCCAGTGAAGATGAGTGGGTTCTATTCTGGAGACACTGAATAATGATATGGTTAAGTGTCAAGTGTCACCCAAACACTCTTGAGTGCTTAATCCTTAATGCAGCTGTGTTCACAGGTGGATTTCTGGACAGGTCAACAGATCATGAAGATTTTAATTTCACCCAAGGCTTGATCAATTGCTAATATTATACTTTGATAGCATTATTGGGAGATGATAGACCAGGCGGTGGGGGACCTGATTGAACGGTTTTGATGATGGAGGGATCACTTTGGCAACCATATTTGGTCCTGTCTCATTCTCAGCCCTTTCCCACTCTGCCCACTTTCTGGCTGCCATGATGTGAGCAGCTTTACTGTGCCACTTGCTCCTTGCCGTGATGTTTGGGTTCCCCACAAGCATTAGGTCAAAGTGACCGCAGACTAAAAGCTGTGGGTCAAAATACATCTTTCCTCCTTTAACTTGATTTTCTCACATATTCCATGAGGGCAATCCAAATCTGAGTAACACAACTTGAGACAAAGAATATTCTTTTGACTTGGGAGTTTACCAGTGTACCCCAGCCTTATCTCCCATTCATTCTAAAGAGAAACCCACTGGGTTCTTGGCTTTCTTCATACACACTGAGTGTTGCTTCAGTTTTAGGCCCTCAAATATGAATGCTATCCATGGACCCAGAAATATCAAAGGAAAACTTCCAAGTGGGAAAATCCACCAGGTCAACATCAAATTCCTAAGGAAAAATGGAAGGAGGAGGAAATTATTTGTAATGACAGAGAATTTGGAGGAAAAACTGATGGAGTTATTGTACAATAAAGTATCAGACAAGATATCAGTGATAATATATTGAAAACCACCAACGGCTTTAAGGTAGTGGGATGGAAACTGCTAGTACAGGAGAGAGAAGACAACCAGAATATACTAGTACTTGGCCTTCATGTAACCTGTTCACATAGTACTATACATTGATATAAATAACATTGCTTTAGGAGCTGTATTTGGAAGGTGAGATGTTATGGCATGTATTTAGATGTCCTCCCAAGGCCTAATGTGCTCATAGGTTGGGTTTTTGGGAGTCGCTGGATCATGGGTGTGTGATAATGGATTAGACCACTTATTGGCTTAACTTGGTTTTGGGTGTGAGTGAAGCATCTGCTAAAGAAGGAAGCCCCACCCTGGGTGTGGGTGACACCAACCAATAGGCTTGAAGCCTGGGTGGAATAAAAGCAAAAGCCTTCCTTGGAAGGCTACTGCTTCCTGCCTGCAATACCACAAACTGTTTTTCCTCTGCCATGGCCCTTTGCCACGCGGTCCTTCTGTCTTGGAGCCAGTCAACTATGGACTAAAACCTTTGCAAACTGTGAGCTAAAATTAACTTTTCCTTATTTAAATCCTGGTGTTAAATATTTTGTCCCAGCAATGAGAAAGTAACTACGACAGGGAGTAAGGTGGAGCAGAGATTGTTAGAGGGGGTAACCCTCACGTAGATTAAAAGGATGATGTCCAACATTGGCAACTCAAAGAGTCACAGTGTTAAACACATTATTTAGCAACATGGAGATACATTCCAAAAGAAAAGAAAAAGTTAAAAGTGACCATGAGCCGGGTGGAGGTTGAAGGGTCTGCTAGAACACGCAGGGGATAGTTCTTTCTCATCACAAATCTTGTAACTTGGTTTTTAAACTGATAAATTCATAGTAAAAGAAAAAAAAAAAAAAACAAAGAGAGGATATATTGATGATCTCACAGAATTTCCAAGAAAGCTGGATAACCATGCCTGGCAGTTGGATAAGAATAAATGACACATCTTGGTGAGGACATTGCTACAGTTCCTGCCAGAGTGGAAGCCCTAGCTGGTGCCACCTTCACACTAGAAGGGCTGCTGGATATCACTGGTGGCAACACACATTTTGCAACATGCCTCTGTCCATCATAGGTGCCAAGTCCTGTGTCTTGGATGCTGGCATTTGGTTGGCTGAGGCTAAATCATGTGTTCATGAACCAATGCTAGTTTGGTGGAGGTCACTTTAAAATGTCCTTTTAGGCATCTGCTGGGGGGAAATGAGTTCTATTTCCTGTAAAGATTCATATGGCAAAAACTACCTTGGTCCTAGGAAGAGAATTCAGACATCAGACTGCTGTGAAGCATATTCACATTGTAGTTACTTTATGAAGAAAGCACAGACCATGTACTTTCTCCTCTCTTGCACTTTTTAAAGAGAACTTTAAGGATTTGAGAATTTGTGCCTAGAGAAGGCACATGGTTATTTCTCTGTCATCTCCCTATCACCTTTTTATCGATCAGTCTCTCTCATGATAAACCCAAAGTTTATCATTTGTAAGGCAATGATATGAGACACCAGATACTCTGGGTAAGTTGTATTTACCTGGTGAAATGATGAGAAAACACAAATTCCAAGAAAAACTACAGAACTCTTTATAAAACAAAAACTAGCAGGGAAAAAATGAAATGAGTTGGGGCTAGAGTACTTGTCTAACATGTCTGAGGTTGGGTTCAATGTCTAAATGCCTAGCACTGTTCAGAGAAAAGAGGGCTGGAGCAGAAAGAAAGAGAGAGAGAGAGGGAAAAGAAGGCAAAGAAAGAAAGGTTACATTAGCAAAATGTCTTTTCATATTTTCTCTTTTTAAGATCATGAGGGTTGAACAGTACCTGTCTGTGTCATTCCAGGAACTAAACACAAATATTGGGTCATGCCACAGACCTGTCTGTAATTTATGCAAAGAACGTTTGTCATGATCGCTACAGAGACCTAGGGTTAGCAGGAGAGCACTGGGTCAGGGAGCAGAGATACTGATAAAAGAAAAGTTCTTGAGGCAAATTAAATTTAGTAGCATTTACTTAAGCAAAGCAAAACAGAATAAAACAAAAGTAACTCATGAGCTGTGCAGTTCCCAGAGGCAAAGTAGGTTCTGAGAACTCCAACTAACACAAAGTAAGACAGCATTCAGAAGGATGAAAGTGAACAACTTAATGGGCTATAGTTTATTCAGTCAGCCAGTCCATTGATTATAGCTTAACTAGTTGGTTGTTACAGCTTAATCAGTTATTTAGCTACAGGGCCTTCTCTGATGAGCCAAAGTTCAGTCATTGTGACTAAACTGTACATTGTTTTGGTCTGCTTGGCCCACTTCAGATTGATGGTGTCCTATAAAATTTTATTTCACAAGTCAAAGAAATCAGATCAAGAGGTCATTTCTTCAACCAGCACACAGTTGGGAGTTTGTCAGTATTTAATGTGTTAGTCAGACTTTTATCACTGTAGCAAATAGCTGAGATAATCAGTTTATACAGAGATTTACTTTGGCTCACAGTTTTGAAGGTGTCAATCCATGATCACTGGTTTCATTGCTGTTGGGCCTTAGTGAGGCAGCATGCCATGCTGAGGCATATGGCAGAGTGAAGTCACTCACCTTGTGAATGGGAAGAGAAAGAGAGAGGAAGAGACTGAGGCCCCATGGTCCTTTCGGAAGACAAACTCCAATGACTTAATGATCTCTCCCTAAACCCTACCTCCCAAGGCCTTACCACCTCCTAATAGTATCATGCTAGGTATGTGTTTGGGCAATATTTAAAATACAAACTGTGGCAAAGAGCAACTTCAGTTTTTGCCTGTCCTTTTGTTGGTTTGGCTTATTAAACCTAGTTTTCTATTAACTTTTGTTCTTACAGTATGGAGCTTACAGTAAGAAAATGAGAGAATTGATAGACACTTGCCACATAGAGCAAGTATTCCCCAAATTGTTGCCATTATGAGGCATCACGTTTTGGTGAAGGAAAAAATGGACATGCCACAGAAATCAACAGTCCACAGAAACAATCCAAGGTATATTATACATTCATACATATGTACAGCTTAGATAAATATATGCACATGGACACAAGCAATACTTTGAATTTGAGCAGGTAAAAAAATTTTCAGATTTGTAGTTCTTACTAATTCTTTAAGGTGCCATGTTTTATTGTGCTATAGGATTTTCAGTGAACACTTCTGAGAATACTCTACCTGGATTTGAAATAATTTGAATTTCCTCTGGTGTTAAGCCAATTCACCACAGGTAAAGGCCTAAGTAATGACAAATACCAGATGCAAGCTGAGTGACTGCATGTCTCCTCTCAAAGTGGAATCCACAGAAAATACCAAGTTAGGGAAGTATAACAAGTGTGTGTGTGTTTGTTTACGTAAAGGACAGAAACCCTTTACAGTCCTGTGGCTGGGGAACTTTGATCAGGTTAAACCTCCGTCCTGTATCTACATTTAAGAGGGTTGATGAAGAAAAAGCCATTCATTTCAGTCTCTTGAAGGAGGGGCTTCATGCTGGGCATAGAGGAAAGAAGGATTTAAACAGGTGGCCATGATACTTGGGAAAAAGCTGGATTGATTTTAAACTGCAATTCAGAGTGAAGAACAGAATGTTGATACTAGCGGCGTCTGGCAGGCAGCTTAGTGGAATATTTAGCCTTGCTAGAATCAGGCTTCATACCAGCCTGATGAGGTTTATTTCCATAATTGGATATTTTATGGAGATATGGGAAGTTGCGTGTGCATGATTATAACCCTAAGCTGGCTTCAAGCATTTCTTGACCATCTACTATAGTAGAGTCTTCCATTGTCTTCAAGTGGTCTAGCATAAGGTAAGGATTTACGTATGGGAAGAAACAGGAAAATTTATAATTTGAAAGGAATGAGATGTACTTCTTACCATCAAGCAATTGAAATAGAAGCTTTCTGGGAATCAGTATACCTGATAAGTCAAATAATCCCATTGGCTCTTTTAACATTTGACTGCTGTCTGTTACACACACTGGTCTGAGTTCTATATCATGGGTCTCTATAGAAAAATCTAATCTTGGTACCTCAACAGGCTGCCACATTTTTGAAGGCAGGTCCAGTGTGTTCTGCAATCATCTGCTGTGAAGATCAGATAGTCCCTTTTCCCCCTAATATTCCCGTTATGGTTTGTGTCCGCATGTCCCCCCAAATCTTCATGCAGTTATGCGGTGGCTTTTAGAGTTTATGACTGATCCATGATCCAATGCTGGGATTATGGGTGTGAGAGCTATATCCACCCTAGGGGGGATAGTTTGTATATATAAAGGAGAGAAAGAGGCTACTGGCTGCCATTCCTGCCTGCCCTTCCTCTCTTTTGCTCTTGCCGTTTTTGCTGTTACCGCTGCCATGAACTGTTGCCCTCTGCCGTATGCCACTCTGCCTCAGAACCAGCCAAGTATGGACTGAAACCTCCACAAACTGTGAGCTAAATAAACCTTTCCTTCCTTCACTTTGGGCGTTGGGTATTTTGTCTCAGCAATGAGAGAAAAGTAACCAAGACAATTCCTCATCAAAAGACTTTCAGACCTTCATTACCTCATTGCCTCTCTCAGAATTTACCTATTTATCAAATATTTATTGTTCACTTACTGTGTGCCAGGAATTTCTATGCTGGGGTAAAGGAATAAATAAGATAGCATCCTTTCAAATAAGAGTTCTTGGGACAATAGGTGAGACAGAGGAAAAGTTAGATATACTGTGAAAAGTTTGTAACAGAAATATGCATAGGGTGTTATGGGAAATCATTTGTCTCTTTTAAGGGTAAACAAGTAAAATGTCTCAAGTAGATGTTGACAGGTAGAGAGCAGAGAGCGTCTCTCAGATCTTAGAATTTAAAAAATCTCATCCACGCCTATATTCTTGTGCTGCTTTCCACAGGCAATGTCATTTATTTCTTTTACTTAATGTATGTTATTTTAAAGAGAATTTAAAAAAAAGAACAGCAGCAAAATGCCAACACCATAGACAAAAACAAAACAAAGCAAAAACAGTAAGTTTGACACAGGGTTTCAGAACAAAATGATAGGGATTAGCAGTGGTTGTTATATTACATAGTTTTATATGTTGATCTTTTTCTTTATCACACTTTCAAACATTATTGATTCTTATCTTTAAAATTAGCATCATCTTTTGTTATCAGTTTCTTCTACTTTTAAAGCATTTTTCCATTTTTCTAGGTTTCTGAACTTATTAATTTTGAGTCTTCTTGACTTCTAGATTCTTTTAAGTCTATATGCTTTGGGGCACTGTTTCTGCCTCATTTTGTAGGTTTCAGTGTGTGAGGCTCTTGTGATTTCTCAGTAACCATTTGTAAACTTAAGTTTTCCCAGTTCCTCTTCTTAGATCCTGGCTGTCATGCAGCAGACCCTTCAAGAAGCCCCAGTGTTCTTGTGAAGAGCACACTTGGGGTCTTTGCCCTTGGAGAGGGTCATCCTCCCCACACCTTCTCCTTGACCCGCACCGTTTTTTGAAAAGGAGCAGCAAAATCCTCTTTAATTAGAATGGACGAGGAAGGGAGCTGCCAAATGGGTGTGTTTGTGTTAACTAGGCTGCCAAAAGAAGAAATTTCAGTTCTGGAGAAAGACCCCTTGCCAGGACCACCAGTTAAAACAAGAATGTGATCGCATCAGGGTTTCGTCAGATGAAGAGGTGCACCATTAAGCAGGCTAGGAGGGGGTGGACTTGTAGAAATCTGTTCTTCTCATTCAAAGCAGTACATTCGCAGTGAATACCAGCGACCCCCATAAGGCTGGGTTTCAGGAAGAGGTCAGGTGGGTGGCGCTTAAGGAAATGCTATGATCCATTGGGTACTCTTTCTTTCCTTCTTTTCTCTCTTGAAATCACTTCTTTCCATCAACTTTCCTTCAGGATATGATGGTTTGAAGTTCGCCCTAATCCCTACAAAATAAACTCTACGAAAATAAACTCTTCCCTAAAAAAATAAACTCTTAAGAAAGAATCTGCATAGTTGAGCTTAGTGGTGCAGGACAATAATCCCAGCATTCTGGGAGAATCAGGCAGGAAAATGATAAATTCAATCCCGGCCTGAGCAACTTAGTGACTTAGCAAAATCTCATCTCAAAAAATTTAAAAAGACCTGGGGATGTAGCTCAGTGTGAAGATTCTGGGATTAATCTCTAATACCAAGAAAGAATGAATCTGAAAACTTCACTATATAAGTGACCACTACTTCATCTGATCCTTCACCCCAGGACCCATTTTAAAGAAAACACAAATAGCATTTTCACTATTAGTGTATTTGAAGGTAGCAGTAAATCTAGAGTAAATATTGATGAGGGCTTAAGTCTTACGTGATGAGGAGGGCCATCAGTGGTTCTTGACCAGAACAATCATTCTCCCCTCCCCCTGGGAACATATGCCAACATCTGAGGACATTTTGGTTGGCCACAACTTTGGGAGGGGCCTACTTCTGTTATCTACAGGGGAGAGGCCACGCATGCTGTTAAACATCCTAGAATGTCTAGGACAGTCCCCCACATTAAAGAACTACTCAGCCAAAATGCCAATAGTTCTGAAGCTGAAAAGTTCTTGTGTAGAGTGATAGGTATTTGGCAAGTACACTGGCTCCCAGGTTGAAGAGAAACCAGGGAGTGCCTCAGGGTAGCAGCTGGAAAGCCTTTCTCTGAATGAAAAGACTGCACCATTCAGCAATAAGAGCGATTGTCCCATGGTATTCAGCATTCAGACTTCTCTGGAGAAGTCACAACTCTAGATTCTTAGCAGACACCTCTAGGTTTAAAAATACCAGTGATTAATCCAAGTTAAGAAGGTTGAGAGACCCACCCTATATGTGATTACAGGCTGGACCTGGTTTGTTGATACCTGCCTTGATAAGCTGCGACCCCATAGTCCTGACCTATCCATGTGCTCAGGGTTGTGAGCCCAGGGTTGTGAGCTACAAGGGCAAGGTCTTGGTAGTCACTCTTTGTGTCTGCAAAGACCAGGATTGTGCTACTGAGGCAGGATTCAAAGAAAGGTCTGCTTCAGGTGTGTGCGACATATAGTATTGATTACTCTAAGATTACTTTAGCACTATGTGATATACTTTGGCAAAGCAATTTCACATTTTCCTCCTGTGAAAATCTTGTTCTTGGACTCAGTATTTACCTTTCAGAGTGAGTTTTTTTCTTACTAATTCAAGAATCAAGTATCAACCTAATAGAGTTGATCTTTGAAGAGATTAAATAAGATAATAACATGTGAAAGTTCATGGTCATAGCCTCGAGTTGTCTGGCACTGAGAGCAATGTTAGTTGACTTTGAATACAAAGGGAAAACCTCACTATGGGAATAAGACTAACTATAGGTATTTTAAGAAACTAGATAGAATTAGTGACCAGCTCCTGGGATAATGAGCTGAATTCATTCCCTTACTTTTGGAGGGTAAACACATGTTCTTTGTGTCTGGGAGGTATGCTTGTGATTTCCTTTGTCTCTCCCTGCTTTGGGAAGAAGCAAACTTGGCATGGCCTTTGAGTGTCTGCCTCCCCCACACTTTTTTTCAGCATGGAAGCTTTGTAAATTTGCCTTGTTAAAAAACAAGCACCATCTTCATACCTGCTGAAACTTAATTCTCATCCAGAGGCGATGTGATGATACCCACGCTGTAGACAGCCGCCCCACGCAGGTACACAGGCTCTCTTTGCAGGCCAGGCCAGGAAGGCAGCTTTTGTAAAGAACTCTTTCATTGTGATTCACACCTCCCCCAGCCCAGCCTGGGCCAGGAGAAGAAGGGCTGTCAGTGAGACAGGCCAATTTTACCCATTCTACATAATAGTGCGTTACAGACTTTCCAAGAAGACGCCATTCAGGGTGAATCACCAAATTCAGGATGAAAAGGTTTTGCAAAAGTGTCTGAGTATTTCTCTTCAGAGCTGGAGATGGCAGGGAAGGAACCCACATATACACAGCTGTCCACATTTGGGCCAGGTGTGCTGGCAAGCTCTGCGGGCTTGGGCAGGGCAAAGGCGCTCGGCAGTCACAGGTGCCTGGTAAATACCATGGGTGCTGGACTCTGAGGGCCTCATTTCAGGTAGAAGGGAATACACAGGTGCTGGGCAAGATGGAGTGCTGAGACCAGTGAAACTGGGACCATCAGGAGTCACCGAATAGCAGCAACCCAATGTTAGACTTGTAGGGGTTTTACTGACACAGGTAAGAGGTCATGAGAGAGAATATTGAATTGAGGATTGTATCATTTAGGATGATTTCAGGGGCTGACTAAAAATCTCTTGAAAGTGAACTTATCTCTTCTTTAAAGTTTGGGCTCAGAACCGCTAACATTACCACTCCTCCAGGAACTTTTTAGAACTGTCAAAGCCACAGCTCCTGCTCAGGGCTTCTGAATCGGAATCTGTATTTTAGCAAGGCCCTAAATTTTGAGTATAATTGTGGCCATTATAGTTTGGGAAATACTACATTTGAAAAGGAGGGCTTTAAATTTCAGATAATAAGTGGACTAGTTAACCAACTTGGTTCATTGAGCTAATCAACCACAGTTGGTTAACTCAGTGATTAATGTTGAGAAAGGTTTGGGTATTTTCCACCTTTCTTTTCCTCTGCTGCATTTACTGTTTCCTTTTATACCAAGGTTTACAGTCCTGTGATTACAAGATGGCTGCAGAAGCTCCAGGCATCACTGAACACTGCTGAATGAAGAGGGAAAGGGCCAGAACTGAGATTACTTACTTGCCCACTATTAAACCAATCATTGCCCAAGGGATTAGAAAGAAAGTGGTTAACAACAGCCAGCATGTGGTTAACCTCTGGCATAGGGCAGGGGCTGGCCTCCTTTGAAGCACAATGCAATTAAATATATGCACAAAATGGGATTTTATAGTGCCAGAAATACCAGTGGAGAGGGAAGATAGCTGGTGGGAAATGCAACAGTGTGGTTTGCATGCAGTTTTTGGATGCTGGTCATTTAAGTCTTGGAAACAACAGAAATTTTCCCTTGAATGTGTATTTGGAGGTTTAAAAAGAAATGAACTTCTGAGGGTCCTTTCTGTGGCTGATACAATGTTTGTTGTTAGGTCATGGTATGTGTATGGTATGTGTGTGTGTATGTGTGTGTGTATCTTGGACGGCTTGTGCAACAGAGGATTCTTAATAACAGAAAAGTGCACTTACAAAAGTTTAGAATTAGAAGTCCAGAAGAGACTTTTTTGATGACTTTAGCTAATTCTGGTGGACAGAAAGCCTAAAAATTTCATGCGCTGGTCCACTGTGTTGGAATTGGAGACTGTGCTCCTTTCCTGGGCTACCATCTTGAAGGGAGGTAGCTCATCCTTTCAAATGGAAATCTAGATTTTGAAGACATAGATAATTTCATTTCACTGAAAAGCACAATAATTGTATAGAACAAATAGCAGAGAGGAGCTGAGATCTTGGATTTGGTACCCAACATCTCAAAAAGCACACAAATAACAATAGCAACAACAAATACCAAGGACATTTTAAGCCCATCTAAGAGAAATAGGATTCAGTTAAACAGCTCAGAGGATCATAGCAGGACAGCAAAAGAGCTCAGAAACAAACAGGTAGGGGGTTTTGTCGGATGCTGTCTGTGGATACTAGACAAGTGCCCACAGTGAATTAAGTAAAAAGTATTTCTTTCTATGAAGAGAATCATCATGTGCCCTACATTCACCTCTGACATTTGGTGTATGCTGTTTTTATTGACTTATCATGAACGAGTAGGATAGAACCAGCGGATTTATGACACCATACTGTCCAAGGGTGTAAAAGGGGAAAGGTAAATATATTGGACCACGTTAGTAAACATGTGCATAGGTCAAGGGAGATGGTCTTCACACTGTCCTTTGGGCTGATTCTGACCATCTTGGTAGCATTTTTATCAGTTCCCCGCATGACATTTGAAGAAAGACACTGGCTGAGTGTGCAAGGATGAGGATTATGGAAAACATTAGGATTAGGCACTCAATGAAACATTTTAACTTTGTTTTTCTCTGAATCACTGCAAACCTTGGTGAGACAAACACATCAAAGATGAGAAAACAGAAGCTCAGAAGAGTTGTTCTAAGGACAGTTAACTAAACACTAAAGCTGGGATTTAAATTCAGGATTGTCAATGTTTCCTGAGTCTATGCCTTATAATCACTGTAATAGCTAATGTATGCAAGCATTTATTAGATGCCAGCATTGCTTTAGGTGTATCATTTCACGAATCCTAACAAAAAGCCTGTGAGATGGGAAATATCTGTTACTCCCTTTTATAGACAAGTAAAGTAGCTTAGAGCGGTTAAAAATCTACCCAAGTCAGCTCACCCTCTAACCCTCAGGCACAAAGCGATGTCTGTCTGACCCAGGTGTGACCACTGTACTATTTTGCTTGCAGATGGTGAGGAGCACAACTGTGCTTCTTGTGTTGCTTGAAAGAGCTGATAAACATTTAGAAGCATTTCTAAGAATTCTTCTGGGCCAACAACAAGACTTCTCTGTCTCTACTATGAGAGCGCTGGTGAGATGTAAGAAACATCCCCATTAAAGGGGTATACCTGGATTTAGTGCATGCAGCTATAGAGGATTTCATCATCTCCAAAGTTTCTTGCAAGCATAGTTTTCTACAGATTGTCTTTGCTGGGGTAATTTTATTTTCATTCCTGGCTTAAAAGATAAACTTAGACCAGTGTGAGGTACTTTCTCTTTTCCCACTTTCCCAGTTCCTTATTTCTCTGCTGCTTTCATTCCTTCTCTGTTCTGTCTTTTCACTTTGGAAATCACTGGTTTCAGTAGTGCATCTGTAGCTGTTTGTTTTGCATGTGCCTGATTTTATGAGTTTGTGGTACTCCTAAAACTAAATTAATTTTAAATAGGCTTTAATTACTAATGCTTTGGGCCATTGCCTTTAGCAAAGTCAACATCACAATCAGGGTTACCTTAGTTTGTCTCTTTGAGGAATGTTCTCATTTTATTGGGCCCATCATAAACAGAGCAGCTTTCTAACCAGAAAAACAAATAAGCAAAATAAAACCACTGCTATATTTGAACACCTGAATTTATTTCTCTTTCAAAAACAACCACTCAATTTAAGAAACAGGATTTCAAATGTTCATGAAAGGATTATTGTTTGTCAATATCTTGTTTTTTTTTTTTCTCCAAAGGTGGAGAGGAGCACAGTGGTAATATTATGCTATGCAAATACAGAAGCAGAGGATGAATCGTGACCCAAAGGCCTGAGTTCTGTCCTCAGCTCAGCACAGAGTGCTCTGTGTGTAACATTAGAGATCAGCTTAGTTCTCAACACAGGGTCCCCTTGTAAATTAAGGGTAATCAACTCCTAGTTCAAAAGTGAACGGATAATGAGATAATGTTCAAAATGGCTTTTAAGTTTCTACCTACAGGGGTTGAAGGTGAACACAGCAGGGCAATGACTGTAGATACCCGCCTCCCAGGAGGGAAGGCCACTCACTTTGTTCTCAGCGGAATGTTCTGTTCAATGAGGGCCATCACTTGAGTGGTTTGATAATAATATGCTTAGATTGACTGCAGATAAAAATGAGAAAGGTTGATTAAGTCATTTAGTCCCTTGACAATTTTGCAAACCAAGCGATTCTTACAAGCATCAGTCTTAAACTGTGTAATGCACAGATCAGCCAAATAACTAAGACTCCAGATTCTATATATTCCAGGGTTATGGCTACCCCCAAGTAATATCAAATTTCTCTTAAATATATGTCATCATTATTAGTGATTCTTAAGTGATCTCTTACCTCTCTTTTATTCCTCTCAGTTGAAAAGTTGGTAGAATATACGCCATTCATTGAAACCCCTGTAGGGGCCAGCTGGTCAATCATTAATCAGTTAAATTTATGGTACAATATGATAGAAATACAAATCTTCCTAGAAAGAATATTAAATCTATTTGGTTCTTCATCTCAATACTCAGGCATATTAGTGTAGAAGATAATTAGAATGGAAGACATATCCATGTATAAAAGAAACTGATTTGAAATAAAAACTACAAATATAAACTTCCTGGGACAAATTCAGAAAATGAAAGGTAATTTTTTCCTTCCAGATTCTTTCTCAGATTTCCTTGACGTGCATATTTATGGCAATTCCCAATGCTGTTTCACACAGTGTCTGTAAATTTGCAAAGCCGAATAAAAATGCAAGCAATTATTTATTGATAACAATTTATTACATTTGTCTAACGTCTTATATTTTCCAAAGTAATTTATCCTTAGTGATTCCAGGGTTATGCATTAATAATGCTGTAAGCAGGTATACATTTACACACACCACACACACACACACACACACACATACAGGGTTTCATTTTTGTTGTGACTGATATTCTCAGTCAGAAATTACTTTTCTTTCCAATTCTAACTGAAGTCACATTTCATGTTATTTTTTTCAATAGTCGCATATCACTGGGGACTCTTCTTCAGAGGCAAAGAGCCTAGATGAAAAGAAATGGAAGCAAAAGAAGAAAAAATACTCTGAAGATAAAACAAAATTGGGTAAAAGAGAGTAAGACCAGTGACATTTTGGTAAAGTTATACTGCCACTTTGAAACCTTGTACTTTTCTATATTATGGCATCAAATTCCATGGGGATTCTTAGTATTTTGGGTTAAAACTAACTTTTCTTGTTCTGGGACCTGTTGGCTGGAGAGAGGACAAAGGAACACTTGCCATGGCGGAATCGGGTAGCCGCTGAGCAGCAAGAGGAGGAAGAGAAGGCATCAAAGGAGTTAGAGAAGTAGTCATGAGAACAGGAGTATCAGCTCAGGGCAGCAGCTCAGAAGATAAAGAAAAGAGTGTTAGGAGAGCAGATACATAACAGGTTGCGATGCACACCTATAATCGTAACATTCTGGGAGGCTGAGGTAGAGAATTGCAAGTTTGAGCCCAGCCTGAGCAGTTTCACAATTCAGTGAGATCTTGTCTCAAAATTTAAAAAGTTAAAAATGGAATAGGCGTGTAGTGCAATGTGAAGACATGGGGTTCAAAACCCAGTACTGAAACAATAAAAACAAAAAGCAGGTAGAGTTAGGAGGGGATGGACATTGTTCTAAGCACAGTGCCTACAGCTAAGAATAATTTTTATATATTTTCCGTTCATTCACTGGTTCTATTTTTTCACGCACTCTTGCTAATGTGCTACTAAGTACACTAGGTGCTTTTCACATAGAAGTGAACCAAACCGGTACTGTTGCTATCATACAGCTTGCATTCTGGAAGAAGAGGAAGTGGGATAAGCAGACACAACGACCAAATTAGAGATAAATTTAGAAAATAATATTGAATAGTAGTACATTTCATGAAAAGAAGCAAGTTTCGGAGACAGAAAGGTCAGATAGTTCGACTTTGAGTAGAGCTGGCAAACTAAATGGAAAGCAGAAGGAACAGAGAACAGACTCGTGAGATGTTGGCAGTTGGGAAAAGAGATAGTGATGATGGTGATGGTTGTGGCAGTGAAGGCGTAAAGAGGACAGTGTCCAGGTGCCAAGCGATGAGAGAATTACAAAGAGAAAATGATCAACAGTTTGAATGCAGCAGAGATGCCCAAACAAGTGTTCATGAGATGGTTAGATTCCACAGTTTGCGCAGCTGGTGACTCGGAAGGGGGTTGCAGCAACTTGTTTGTAAGGGAAGCCAACGTTAGAAGATTAAGGATGAAAAGCATAGTAAGAAATCAATGTGAGAAAGATCTTCTGAGAAAGGTTAGCAATGAAGGAAAGGAAGTAGAGGCAGTCAGGACATGTAAGATGATATAAGATGGTCTCTGTTTTTGCTTATAGACCAGAGTTTCCTGGAACTACTGGCATTTTGAGATGACAATTCTTTGCTGTGGAGGTGGCAAGGAAGCCACCCTCTGCATTGCAGGACATTTGGCATTGATTTCTGCAGAAATCAGGTTCATTCCTTCATCCAGTATAATAACCGCAAGTGACTCCAGACACTGTGTCCCTGGGAGCAAAATTATCCCTGGTTGTGAAAGAGTGTTCCAATAAATGTGCATATTTGAAATGAAAGAGAAAGGGCCTGTAAAGAGGAAGAGAGAAAAAATATTGAAAAGAGGGACGTTTATAGCAGCACAACAGCTCAATTTTGGAAGCAGTTTATACATTCATCAATACATGAGTGAAAAAGCTGGTATATGTACATGATGGAGTACTATTCAGTCACAAAGAAAAATAAATTTGAGTCATTTGTAGAAAATGGGTGCATCTTGAGTCCATAATGCTAAGTGAAATGAATCAGATGCAGAAGGTTAAAAATCACACCATTTCTCTCATGTGAGCAATCCAAAGTGTAAGTAATTTAAAGAGCAAAATGAAAGCTAGACAACAGGAAACAGGGAGACAGACTACGGATATGGGGAGGGGACTGGGACACGTGAGGAGGAGAGAGGGAGAGAGAAGAAGGGTAAGTAAGAAGGACCAAGGGCTGGGGCTGTAGCTCAGTGACGCAGCACCTGCCTGACAATCACGAGGTCCCGAGTTCGATTCCTGGGGCCAAAAAAGAAGGATCGAGTTGTGATATGTGTATGCACCAACTCTTCATGAATGCATTTGATATGTTTCACAGATACATGCTATACAAATTTGGAAAAAAGGGTCTTAATATGAAGATCTGCAGTGCAATGTGCTTCCCTGCAGGTCAGGAAAGGCAGGGAATGCTTTGCGTGATGAATTACAACAGTGAATGTTGGCACTCTGAATTTAGAGAGGGCATTTGAGCTGAAAAAGAATAAAATATATTTTGGGTAACAATTTGGAAGCCAAAACCCAAACTTTCAAGGAAATGTAGTATCTCAGAGAGAGAGAGAGAGAGAGAATCTTTTTACATATCCGTAGAAATAAGACAAAAGAACAAATAATTAGAGTATGGATCACATGACCTGCAAATCGTCCCTTCATCTGGAAAGTCCTTAATTTGGGATCGAAGACAGATGTTTCCAATGTGACTTGTGTATTTTTATCACTTTCTCATGGGCATAAACTGAGATTATTCTTTTCTGTCTCCGGTGATGTCAGCGTCTTGTTTAGATAGGATGAGCATGCCCAAGTTAAAGCTGGCCACCAGTCACACAGCACATGGTAAGAAAGCATGGACAGGCTTCTCTTTGCATAGGCTGCAGTTGTGAGCTCTAGGGAAATGGTTGATTCTCGGTTGAGTAGATAAAGTTTAGAAGCTGGGGAATGTTCTAGAACAATAGCGTTTCAGAGTTAGAGGGATTATCATGATCACTTTCACAAACATGGTATAATTTTTTTAGTTGTCATTTCCACCATACTGTTTTAAAACTAAACAAAAGTTGTGTCTTTCATGAGAGAACAAATGTGGACACACAGTCATTGGCAATTACTGTTTTTTTATTTTCTAAATTAAAATCAAATGTTAATCTGCACCTGAATCTCCTATACATGAAGCTGTAGTTATTTTATATATGTGATATTTTGAAAGTCTTATAACTCAGTGAGCCAAGTATTCCCATGGGCAAATGAGGAAAACTAGCAATCTCAAAATTACAGTACAAAACCCAGCAATATAGACACAGCTGTTTCATGTCCAGAGTTTGTCACTGGACTTTCTCCTCCCACCCACAATGAATTTTACCAGTCTCTGATCTAAAAATACAGTGAATGTTTAAACTTATGGGTTGAAAAAAACATTCCACTAAAACACACTTTTCCAAGAATGATGTATCTGAAGTGTATCTGAAGAGAAACAGAGTATTTTGAGCATTGTGAAGGGGATTCATGACAACGTGGTTTTTAACCTTTAACCCGTCACTATATTGATTGTTTGATCACCCAATGTATCCACTATTTTTTAACAATAAATGTACAAATTGAGAGATGGTTAAACTGATACTCAGGTGTTGTAGCCAATCCCTGTTTAGCCAAGTTAATAGACTTGACCAGGGCTGCTCGCCTCATGTCTAGCACAGCACCCCTCAACCTTTCCTGGCAGACCTCCAGCAACACACTGAAACGATCCCTCGTGGTCCAAGCCAGATGTCACAAGGAACAAATTTCTTTGAGATTTCACATAAGGATTTGAGTTTGGTCATTGGCTTCCAGATAAAGAGGTAGTCATGACCATTTAATTTAGTGAAGTTTTTAAAAACAAGATAATTTTGTCAATTTGTTAGAATTTATTATATCCGCAAAGAGGTGGGCCTTCAGATAGTTATTAGTTTCTTATAATTAGCTGATTTCCATTATAAGGACCTTTTCTTTGGAGAAGCAATTCTGGCCTAATCTGTGCAGTTTCTTAGCTTTCATGGTACTTGTTCCATGGTACTTCTCATGTATAGCTATCATACATACCCATGTACATTTTAAATGTCATCTGCTACTTTAAACATTTTGCTTGCTTTTCTTTTGGTTCTTAAGAGCCCTGACAACCTACAATAACTTGCTGAGTTTATTTTAGCCCCTGGGAAAAAGAATGTCTCTGATAAGCTTCACTTTCCCCAAATGGTAAAGTGATAGTCAATGTAAATCATCCCATGAGTGATCCTCTAATCCAACATCTCACAGACTGAACAGGGCATCCTTCCCCCGCATGCCTTAGATGAAGTGATTCCCAAGGCAGAGTTGGGTGGGCTGGCGGGTGGGGATGGATGAGTGGCCTCTGTAGCTGCGAGGTGACCAGGGAGAGTCGGCGCCCTCCCCTGCCCCCATGGCCATGTGTGCCACTCTTCCTCTACACAAAGACAATTTGCTTTTCATGTAGTAATGAAGAACAATGTTTAACAGACAAAGGAGCTTCTAGTTTATTATTGTGCTGTCTTTGACTAGAGCTAGATGCTGGGAAAAAATGGTAATTCACAGTGTGAATGCTTCTTTTCCAGCCACACGGGTTATGGCTGAGCATGTACATTGTATATTGCAGATGGTACAATAGTGAACACTGTGAGAACGAGAAAGGAATGAATTACGGTCTTTTTTTACCCTGCTAGCCAAGAAACCAAGAATTTCTTCAGAGTGATTTTTGTGTGCATCGGTGTGAGTGCGTGTGTGCGTGTGTGTGTGTGTGTGTGTGTGCGTGCGTGTGTGTGTGTGTGTGCGTGTGTGTGTGTGTGTGTGTGTGTGTGTGCATATGTGTTGCTATTCCTTAAGCAACATGCACTGCTGGATTCGAATAAATGATTTTAGGCTTGGAGTTTTAAAATTAATGTATAAAATCTCTGATCCTCTTGGAACACCTGTGTTATCCTGCTTTTTTCCCTTAGCAAACTGATAGTAGGTACAGGTGATGCCTCATTAACTTATTTCATGCAAATAAAAACATATTGCATGATTTCTTCTCCTTAACTATATAATCACTGAAACATGATGGTTCTAATTACTGTAACAAACTTTGGGAGGGGAAAATTCAGCATCTTTTATCAGTTTCCCTGTGCTGAAGGGATTTATGATCCATGTAAATCTGATTTAAATGGAAAAATGATGAGAATGTGCCTTTCCTATGGAAAAAAACCCTGTTTTCTTCTATTTAGTCTTCTCTGTCTTTTCTTCTTAAGACACTCATGATGTGGATTGAAGAGAAAGAATGAGATAAAGGAAGACCAGACATCCTGTGCTAATGGAGAAGTTGGAGGTCCAGAGGAGAGACCCTCTCAAATAAGCAAGCTTATGTGTTTTGACTTAATATTCAGATATTCTCATCAATGATTTCCAGAAATTGACATTGATTTGCTTTGGAAACAATGATGGAAAAACAGTAAATGTGTCCTGGAATGCTTTTAGAGTTCTAAAACCATACTGGAAAATGTCCGAGCATTCCAATGCAACTGTAAACAATCCAGTGCTGTATTTATGGGGGACGGCAAGCCTGTTTTTAAGTCTTTGGCTATATTATTTCTGTGTTTTTAATTTATTGAATTAAAGCCAGATTTATTCAATTAAGATAATACACTTCAAGGTTAACTGCCATTTGCTGTTCATTTAGGCAAGCTATTGTACAGTTATGTAAATTTCATGAACAGAGACACTACTGGAGTGTCTTAATTGCAAGCAAAAAGTGTCATTTAAATATGAATTAAGTGAATAGTTGCCTGTATTTCCTGTTTCTCTATTTTCTTCTTAAAATCCAAAGGCTAACCAGTGATCTGTACGTGCATTGGTCTGAGATTTTTCTTTTTCCTATGAAAGAAAAACACTCCCCAAATTGATATTATAAAAAAGAAGTAGCAAACAGGTAGAAATGCTGTTCTTGTCACATTAATCCATATTTAAGAATTATATATGATTTTTCCCACCTAGTGGGGGATCTAACTGATGGTTGTTCTCACATTGTTAATGAAAATTTAAAATTATTCCATCCTATAGGAGAGGGAATCACTTGATATATTTCATTTGCTTAAATTCTCTGTATGTGTAAATTCCTATTTTTAAGAATACCGTTTTAAAACTAACCATTGGTGATGCATTCAAACATTCCATTTGCAGGCTCTAACACTGGGATCTGTGTGTGTGTGTGTGTGTGTGTGTGTGTGTGTGTGTGTGGTGTGCTTGTCTTTTTTTTTCTATTCCTCTATCTTTGTTGAAAAACATTCATTTTAAATTTCAAACTGTCATGACTATAGATGTGTTTAGGAAGAGTGACTCCTGCCCAGATACTCTGCAGATTTCCACAAAACAATTCCCCATGCATCTTGGACTTACTGACAAATATTGTTTGTGTTTGTCTCTGTGTTTTTGGATGGTTCTCAATTATGAAAATGACCTAGAGATAAATCTGGCATTAATCATGAAGGAAGGGAAGGATTCACAATCAGTTAATGAAAACCACGCCTGGGTTCTGAGGACTCAGTTCCCAGCTCCCATCCGCCTGGGACTCAGTGGCAGCCTGGGAAGATCTTCCCAGCGCCCCCCAAGGTGGCTCCTGAGCACTCCCCCAAGAGAGAGAAGTTCACTATTCACTCGGTGCTTGCATCATCCTCTCCAACATGTTCCCACTGATACATTAAAGGAATTAATTGCTCATAATGATCTCACCATCTGTTAACAGAGGTTCATACCTACAGGCTGGTGGCATGCGGTGGTTCTATTCAGGGATCAATAGGCAATGCCGGGCGGACGCTTTCCCACATTGCGGGCCTTTGCATGCTGAAAGGGGGAGGAGAGCTCCGAGCCGGCCATCTGCTCCTTGTCTTTCTCTGTGAGACCTTGATGCGGTGCAGCACAGCTCTGATCTGACTCCAGTCCGATTGGAATGTGGCTGATCTGAGAGGCTCTCAAAGCTGTGAAAGTGAGTCAAAAGGAGATGCCCATTGTCCAGCATGGCTGAAAGAAAATGATCACTTTAAAATTCATAACTCCCAGGTGCCTGCCATCTATTCATGGGAAAACCCTCTGAACTTCTCTTCATTAAAGAGAGGGGAGTCTTGCTAAAAAGAGAGAAAAGGAAGTAGTTTGTGGGAATGTGTAGGGGATTTTCAGGCTAAACAAATGAGGAATTTGGAATTTTTCACTTGTATTAAAAGAGCTGTGTAAGAAAAGGGGAAGCCCTTATCTAAAAAGTAAAAAAAAAAAAAAAAAAAACCATTAAAAATTTAAAAGGAGAGGGACACTTTCCTGGAGGCACTGTACCCATAAAGAACATTTTAGTTTTTCTCCAGGAGAATTCAAAAATCATCCTATCCTTTACTGTTACTACCTGAAATGGAGATCTTTCCCTTTTGAGCCTGGACAGCATTCTTGATCAGTTTCCATTATTATTTCCAAGAGGTGTAATTGGGATAGAGAACTAGGGGAAAATGAAGCCCTGGGAAGTTCCTGACTGTGGTGTGGGATGTATAGACACAGCGGAATTAAGTCCTGCCTGGTGTTTCTCAGAAGTTCCTTTGGAAGGGCTACCTATGCCCATCACGGTACCGAGAGGAGCAGACTTCTCACTGTGCCTTGAACACCAAGAGAATCATTAGGAAATAGTAAAGAAATAAAAAGAAAATCTCTACCCCCCCCCCCCCCAGGGAACTTAAGATGCTGTGGAGTCCCAGGGCTGTGAGAAGCATAGGCCTGGTGGAACTTGGCCACTGGGCATTGCAGAAAATCAATGTTGCATTAGAATCACACAGGAATTCACAAAGCATTGATGGGCTGAGATCCAAACAAAAGTGCAAAGAGAGAGACCCATGTTCTGCCTCTTGAAAACCTTTTATCTCACAGATGATAGCCCATAGGCCCAAAGAGGTTAAGTGACATGCTCAGAGTCACAGCAAGCTTGTTACGGAAACTGTGATGTCCCCTTTGCTACTGGCAATTTTCTTTTCAGCACATCTTTGCTGTCTCCCTTAATGGTGTGGGGTTAATATTATTATTTTGGCCCAAATTTTCATAGTTATAATACAGATTAATATTGCTAGCCTAAAGAATTTAGTAGTTTTTATTAAAATAAATTTTGAGTTCTAGAATTTTGAGTTTAAAATAAATTTTGAGTTTTAGGTTGAGTTCTGAAAAAGATTATGGATACCAGTATTCACTACTAGTGCATATGAAGTAGAAAATGGGTCAAGTAACGACAGATATGCAAAGAAAATTTTGTAATGGGGACAGGGCCCATTGGCGAAATAGGATAGGAAAGTCCACCTCCCTTGGACATCAATAACCAAATACAGGAAGAGAGAGGAAGAGTAAGGTTTGGCCATAGTCAGTGCAGAGTCAGAAAATTACTCTCTTAACAAGCAGTAGATCAAGAGGAACAGGTCCTAGGTAGGAGGTGGAGGAATCTAGAAATAATCCAAACTTCTGGAAATGGGAGAAGACATGGCTACTAGAATCAATGTTACTGCTCCTTCTTAACAGCAGGAGGGGACCATCTGAACCAGAATTTCTTTCTAGAAACTTTGACAGAATAGGTTGCAGTTGATCTGAGAGCCTTTTTTGTGTATGACCTTTTTTCTGTGTGAATCTATATTTAACTTTCAGGACAGTAGATAAGAACATAAAAATCTTTAGCTGAAATTGTTGCACATTGAATTTATCATAGACTTGAGTGGGAATAAAAGAAATCAAGAGCAACTGTACATTGGTACACTGATCTAATTTGGTTCTTCAATTGCCAAATTGTTTGACCTGAGAGTTTATGTAGTACCAAACCCCATCATTTGTGGAGTTAGAATTGATGAAATATGAGTGGGGAGTAGGCTGGGACAAGCCTGAATAGTATAAACTGAGAATCGGGATGAAAATTGACAGTAGCCAAGGGGCGGGGCATATAGCTCAGCGGCATAAGCGCTTACCTGACAAGCCTGAGGTCATGAGTTTGATTCCTGGTACCAAAAAAAAAAAAAAAAAAAACTATAAGGAAGATTGACAGCAACCAGAAGGCAGTGGCTAACATTTTCTCAAGACGTTCAGCTTTAGCCTGGAGCTCTAGGGGAAACAGATTTATTCCAGGACAAATGAAAATGTACATGTAAGCCACAAGAAAAAATGAATTAAAATTTACCCATAGTCCATCTCCTTGGGGTAACCACTGCTAACTTTTTTGAGAATATATTCGACAATAACAAAATCAAATCTGAATATTCATGACAGTTTACATACTATTTAAGTTAAAATATGGAATTGCAAATACGTGGCCATTTTTACTTGCCAAAAGAGTGGTGATGTTCATACAATTCAATTTAAAAGCTTTTTATTCAGTTCAGTGATATATTATCAACCTCTTCATTCTTCACTCAAACAGCATCCAAATATATTTTTAATGAATGCCTCTGTGGTTGCGGAACTACATGAAAATGTACTGAAAGTTTTGAGCATCTCAGCTCTGTTCAGTATTTGATTTAGAATTGTATCCAAGTTTCACAACTGAAAGGAACAATTTGTGTTACAGGACTAGAGTTCATAACATGTTTACTTAAAATTTTATTTTTTTATTATCTTGCAATACTCCATAACTGGAATCTTATCCAAGGCATTCTTCACAACTATTAGAATATGAACAATATAAATATAAATGAGAATATTCCTTAAGAATGAGACAAATGCAAGTACCTGGCTTATTAAATAGTGCCAGTAAACACAAACAAAGCCACTAACAACACTGACAAAACCTCAGATCAACTGACCCAGAAACCCCAAGTGCCAGTGAAGAAATACAGTGTGAAATTCAAAGATCCTCCTTTTCTGGAGGGATTAGGTAAAGAGGCAGGTGGAGTGACTCCAGGAAACTGGCTGTTATGACTTTTAGGTCTTAAAGTTTTGACTCCGAGATGCAAACCTGTAGGTGTTCAGACTCCCAGAGGAATAAATAACTGGGAACGTGTTTACATGAACTTCATTTCTAATTTGTTTTCCTGTCAAATGCTATCTGAGACCTGATAGTTGGATCATTTAATCCTCTCCTTGCTTTCCAGACTTTTCTTTCCCATTAGGGTCAGAAATGCTCATCTTTTCTGTAGACGAATGTATTTTTCTCATCTTTTCAGGGGTCCAGGAAAATGTATACCATTTAATTGTTCAGCTTCTGAAAAGAGGATTTTCTTTAAATTTGACAATTGTCACTGCTTTACAATGGGCTCAATCATCAGACACAATTTTATTCCCAGTTCTTGTGTTCAAAACTAGTAAACAGGCAGGATTTCAAGTGCATGCAGCAAAATCAAATGCACTTTAATGTCACCCGACCCCCTTCCGCCCATTCTCACAAACGCGGAGTTTGTGGTGCTAACTGATCTCAGGGTTTGGTTATTTCCCCCCTCTCTTTTCTTTCTCTAAAAACAGAAAAACTATGCATAGAAAGTAAAAGTTTATTGAGGGCAGAGGTTCAATGACTATTTTTTCCCTTGAACAAATTAATCTTGTATAACGTGCATGATAAAGGCTATTTTTTAAAAGAGGAGGAAATAGTCATTGGGGCCTGATTTGGAACACTTGTGGGTTTGAGTTCACATCTGCACCAGCCAGAGATTTTCAATTAGCAGTGCCTTAGAAAAAGGGGACCCCTGCCTTTGTCAGTGTCCTGCGGAAGAAGAAGAGCAAATAGATTGGAAATGGCCGTATGGCTCAAGCTCCTGGGAAAATGTAACAGGTGTTACAGCTCAGCTGGGTGTGAGATTTATGAAAAAAGCCCACTCAGACTTTGCCCATAGAATTCTGCTTTCTAGCCAGGGCTTCAAGTACGAAGAAACTAATGACTTCATTACCATCTGAATTCTGGGAAATGCCTGGTCCAGACCTGACTCATTAAAGGAAAGGTATAGCACTCTGGGTGACCTTACAAGATCAAAATGTTATTTAGAGCAATTCCATTAGTCAGGTCCATAAACCTGAACTCACACACCCTTTGGGAATAACAGTGGCCATAAACATGAGAAAACAAAGACACAAAGTAAGCCTATATGAGAAAGGAAAGAGAAAGATGAAGAGAGAAAGTGTTCTGCAATCACTGTCCTGCTGCAGTATTTTCCTGCACTCTGTGAAAAGCCTCTGCTTCTAGCACGTCTTCCCTCGCTCAGTGTTGTGACACATTAAGTGGCTCTTGTTGCCGTCCCATTTGTAGTGATTGTAATTGGGGACGAGATGGAAGCCAGGAAAGATGTCAGGTTTCCAAGCAGTGGAAGATGAAATAAATCTCTTCAGTATTAATAGTACTTAATAGTACCGACGGTAGTAGTACTTAACTGGTATCAATTAACAGTAAAATTTTTTTTATTAGATAATTGCCTCTCTTATTAATCTGCAATGGGGAAAACGTAACACAGGAGAGTCTGTCTCCTGTCCTAGTTATCTCTCAAATAATCCTTCATAGCCATTGGATTGTGTTTTATTTCACATTGCTACTTCACCAAAAAGAGAACTTGGCCAGGGAAATGCAATTTCAGTAATGTCCTCCCAGTCTATTTATCTCTAAGTGCCGGTCCCCTGGTGCAGGGTCCTCCACCCTCTTAGGACTCATTTTCATTATGCTCCAACATGCTCTGCTTTCCAGAACACCTTGGAGCAAAAAGAAAAAGTCAAAACATAGATTGTCTGTGAGGCCAGTCTTCAAGGCCTGTGAACTGGCTTTAGAAAGTCTTAGCTGTCTCTCACTGCACTCTGATTCCTGAGAAAATAAACATCACATTTACATTTGTGGTCACATTTCTCCTGGTAAAGTATGTGATTAAATTGAAATTCTTTATGTCCTGAGGGACATGGTGAGCCAAGCTAGAGTTAGTCACCAAGAAAGCCTTTGGCTGGATTGGTTTAATCTTTTAAGTATTAAAGCCAGTGGGGTGACAGTGAAGTAATTTGGGTGAAGGAAGATGCCAGAACCCACTGAATATGTCAAAATGACCTATTCGGGAATTGTAGACCTCACTGTATACCAACCTAATATCTGCCCATCCTTGGAGGAATTAAATAGGGAACATGATGTGGCTTATTCAGTGATCAAAATAAATTAATTATGGTATTTGGGATATTACTTCAGCATAAACGTCTTAAATTAGGGATCAGAACTTTCATGACAAAAAAAGTTTGACAGTGGGCCATTCCTACACTATGTCAAAGGAAGTCTTTCGGATTCATTAGGATACCTAAAACATTTTGCTGCTCCCCTTTTATTTTATTTCTGAGCATTTCTCTCCTTCTGTGTGAATATGTATGGATGAGAAGGACAGAAAAAGCTTAACTCAGTAAGTTCTACCTTTTGTAAAGTGTACCTGTGCTATCTCATGAAGCTCATGAGAGGTACATAGGCAAGGAAATATGGCCTAGAGAGTTTGTCATTTACGCTGAAGACCCAAATCTTTGGGCCCAGTATTCATGCACTATCCTGAGCTCCTGAGGACAATTGTGTTTATGGCTTTGCTATAATGTTAAAAAATATGTCTCAAAACAGCTCCACACAGCAATCTAATACATTCTTGATGGCAACAGCAGAGACACACTTATTTTGCCATATTGGGGATTGGACTCAGAGACTCACGCGTGACAGATAAGTGCTCTATCAGGGAACCAAATCCCAGCCCTAGCCCTAGGAATAATTTTAAAAATAGTTTTATTTAATGCTTCTTTCTTAAGCTCAGAAGCAGGATTTTGAGCTGGAAGATAATTAGAGTTATTTTTAAGGGCATCTAAGGTTAGATCCATAAAATACTTAATTATCTGCTGCAACATATTAACAGTAATGTCTCTGGCTTCAAAAGCCTTAATGATGGAGTTATTGGATGAAGGGAAATGTTTTATGATAATAGGAAAATCCTGAATACGTCCTAGTGGGAAATGCATCCCGTGTGAATTACCACAATGGCTCTATTTTCCTTACTTCCGGCTGTGGAAATAAAAGCACCTTGAGCGCTCACTGAATGATTGAGAGTGTTGTAAATTCCAGGGTCTTTGCTGAGTTAGCAGGAAGTAGGCACAGTGCTTATCACCCTTGCCTGGGTTGCCGAATCCCAGTGGAAAAAGAAAACTGCAAGGGTTTGGACAACTTTTGAATCCCCTAAGATCATTAGGTGCCGGTGGATACGCTACGGACGAACCTTTGCTCCACCCTTACTCTTTCCGCTCAAAAAAAAAGAAAAGAAAAACAATGGCTGGAACTGTGTTAGAAAAGCTTTAGGTCATTCAAGCCTGAAATACGCTTGTGCTGAGGAAGGCAGGGCAACATGGTGGACGAGGAGCCTGGGGTTGGTTGCTGCCGCACAGAAACACCATTTTGAGCAAGTATCTGTGAACACCATGACCTTCCCAAGAACTCAGGAAACCAGGTGACAGATTGTAGTACCTGGTTAAATGCATTGAAGAGGCTGTGAGGGACAGATTTACTTCACTTGCATCCCTTCTCCGCCAGCTCTAGGTAGCACAGCAGTACTGTCTGCATTGGAAAGAAGAGTAAATTGAACACACAAATTAACACTGATGAATAATGCTAGGTCCACACAGTAAAGTCCAGCACTAGGCATACCCTCTCAGCCCCAACTCCAGGCTGGTACCAACAGACTGAAGCTCTAGACCTACCCCAGGGCCAGACAAGAGCCACAACCTCTGTGTTGTGGTTTAAATAAGGATTGTCCCCTCAAAACTTCATGTGCTAGGGCTGGAGGTACAGCTCAGTGGGCTAAGTGCTTGCCGCTGAGCACTAGGGCCCTGAGTTCGATCCCCGGTCCCGGAAAAAAAACAAAAAACAAAAAACAAAAAAACTTCATGTGCTCAGAGGCAGGGCCTGTGGAAGGTAGTGGAATTATAAGGCCTGCTTTTTGTTAAGGAAGGGGCCGGGTTGGAGCCGGTTCGTCGGGAGGGTATTTCTCTGCACTGTGACTCCTCTCTTCTATCACTGCTTCCTGGCTGCCATGATATGAGAGAGCCGCTTTCCTGTTCCCTGACCCCTTCCACCAGGCCATTTCTGTGTAGCCTGCTGAACATGGACTGAAACTTTCGGACTGTAAGCCAAAATAAACATCTCTTTTAAGGTGTGGATGTTGTGTATTTGTCTCAGCAATGAGGAAAGTGACTTAGATATCCTGAGTGACAGATTTGAATTCTGGCCTGCATCATTTTCAGCCAACTACAGGGGCCTGTGGAAAGGATGTGCCTTTCAACAAATGGTGTTGGAGGAACTAGACATCCACATTTAGAAGGGTGAAACTAGGTTCTTATTTTTCACCATACACGAAAGTCAACTCAAAATGGATTAAAATTTTCAACATAGGACCCCAAATTATACTACTAGAAGAAACTGTATGGGAAAGACTCCATGACCTTGACCTGGGCAGTGATTGATTTTGGGAGCTATGTTCACAAAAATACAGGCAAAACAAAAACCAAAGCAAAACATAATCAGCAAATGGGATTCCATCACACTGAGAAGTTTCTGCACAGTTAACGAAACAATCAACAGAGTGAGTATGCACACTACAGACCGGGAGAAAATATTTGCAAACTATCCTTATGATAAGGGATTAATCTCTAAAATGCACAAAGACCTCAGCAAAGCAAAAGCAAAAAATGAAACAGCCTTATTTAAAATATAGGCAACTCTCCTAAATAGAACACTTGAAAGGAAGACACACAAGTGGACAGCAGGCACAGAAACACAGGCTCAGCATCACTCATCAGGGAAATGCAAATGAAAGCCACAGTGAAATATCTCCTACTTTTATTAGAATGGCTGTTACCAAAGAGACAAAAGTTAATCAGTGTTGGTGTGGATATGAGGAGAAAAGAACACTTATAATAGCACCGGTGGGAATGCAACCTAGCAAAGCCATTGTGGTGGGAATGCAAATTAGGACAGGCAGTACAGGGGTTCCTATATTGGAAAACAGTATAGGGGTTCCTCAAGATATTAAAAATAGGAAAAAAAGTGTGATCAAGGCTGGATGGTGGTGCATGCCTGTAATCCCAGCACTTGGGAAGCTGAGGGAGGAGGAACATTGTGAGTTTGAGACCAGCCTGGACTCCAAAGTGAGCTCAAGCCCAGCCTGACCTGTATAGTGAGACCCTGTCTCAAAAAGACAAAAAAAGTACATCCTAGTAATGACAGTACTGATACCTAAAAATGGTGGAATCCGTATATTGAAATCATATCTACACTCTCCTGTTCATAGCAGCACTATGCACAATAGCCAAGATATGGAATCAATCTAGATATCCATTAACTGGTAACTGGGTAAAGCAAGTGTTCATTACATACATGATGTAATGCTATTTAGTCATAAAAGAAGGAAACCCTGCCATTTGCAGAAACGTAAATGAATCTAAAGGACATATATTATGTGAAATAAGCCAGACAGAAGAACAAATACCTCATGATTTCATTCATATGTAGAATTTTAAAAAAGTTAACCTTGTAGAAGTAAAGAACAGAATAGTAGTTACTACAGGCTGCAGATCTTAGTGGAGAAGAAATAGGTGGAAAATACTGGTCAAAGCATATAAAGATCACAGTTGTATGAGAGGAATAATTTAACAGGTCCATTATATGGTATGGTGACTACAGGAAGTGATATGTTGCATTATAAAATGCAAAGAGAGTGGATTTTAACTGTTCTCAACAAAACTAGTAACTATGCGAGATAATGCATTTGTTAATTAGCTAGGTTTAGCCATTCCACAATGTATACACACTTCTAGGCATCACATTGCACAATGCATACAATTTTTTTGTCAATTAAAAATGAGGTCATACTGACTTGTAACAAGATTAACAAATTGGAGACCTAACTAAGGACCTATTGCTATCAACAAAATAACAGTGATTGCTATTTTTTGAATATTTGCACAGGTATAAAAATTGGAGATGGCTAGATATTCCTTTGCTTTGAAGAAAGTTAATGAACGTGTGCAAAGCATTAAAAATTGCACAGCAGTTTGCTAATGCAAAGGATTAGTTCATCTGCTGTACATTAGGTTGAGCTTCAGATTAGATTTTGCAGGTCAGCTTGTAGGAGCTCAGGTGCTTGTCCTGGGGCTAAGAAATGAAATATTCACCAGTAGGTGGTGAGATGTGAATACCATTTTTCTGTCAATATTTGGGAGCAGTCAGAAGACCTTTAGAGTTCTCAATAAGAAGATGTGGGTCAGAGTCAAGAGTAAGCTATCCTTCCCTAAGAATCACTTGACCATTTCACAAAATAGAAAAGTGTCAATTTGAGCTTCTCGACATTTTTACATTCAGCAATGATACGCTATTAAGTAGCTGAAAATGATGCTACTGTCCAAATATCAGAATTGTGGGTTTTTTTTGTTTTTTTGGTTCTTTTTTCCGGTACCAGGGATCGAACTCAGGACCTTGTGCTTGCCAGGCAAGCGCTTATGCCACTGAGCTATAGCCCCAGCCCAAAGAATTGTGTTTTGATTTTGTAGAAATAGATTAGGGCATTTCTTAGAGGTATCACTTTATTTTCAGCTGAAATGCTAAATCTGACTTGATATTTTTTAATAGTTTGTAGAACCATGAACTGTGCTATTATTATTATATATTATTTCTAGAGTGGAATTTTGGTAGGGATAATCTAATAAGAGTGCTTGCTGTACATTTCTTCTTTATGCTTATTTTATCCTCACTTGACAATATAAATGGTAAAATAACAAAGTCAAAATACAGTTATTTTCCAATGTCCATTTAATGTTATTTGACATAACTTTCTATAGTTAGTATCAGCTCAGATGAGATACAGAAATAAGATGGTTTCATAATTATATGTTATTTTCTCTGAATATTACAAAGCAGCAATTGAAAAAAGTTTGTTAAATTTATATTCATTTACTAGTGTAGGGCAACATTGTTTATCCCATTTTATAAGTGAGTAAATTGAGGTACAGAAGTTAAATAGGTGCATCCAAAATTTTGATTCTCCTTGATTATTTCTCTTTTCTTTGCTTTTCCTTTTTTTCTTTTCTGTCTTTTCGAGACAAGGTCTCATTATGTAGTTCAGGCTGGCCTTGAACTCACTTTGCAGCCTAGCCTGGTCTCAAACTCACAATTATTCTCCTGCCTCAGCCTCCCAAGTGCCAGGATTATAGGCATGTGCCACCATGCCTGGCTTATTTGTTTTCTTGAAACAACAAAATCTACCTTAAATAAAGCATCTACCAGCAATCAAAGCAAAAAGTGCCTTTTTCATGAATTTGGTTTTCGATTTCCCATTATTTCATAACAACAAGATGGCAAGGAAAATAGCATGTCACAAACTCTTAAAGTGAATGGAGCACATAATGAATTAATAAAAGATGGAAAATGTTAGAAAGGTTTGATCAATCCAGTAAGTTCATACTGTATTTTCTATACCCCAGTTGCCAAATGTCTTTTGAGCAGTCATGCTTACTGTTAATGAACTATAGTCAGGGGGAGTTCTGTCTACCCTCCAGTTTCCATGAAATATCATTGTCCTTCAGCTATGCCCCTTACCCATTGAGTAGTATATTATTCTCTATATGTGATGGTGTATACAGGTAAAGAGATGGTTCTGTTGATGAGACATAGGAAGCATTGAATATAGTATTCATATAACTTATTGTTAAGTATAAGGGCCTGTCTCCTTGTGAATCTGCTAAATCCCAGAATTGGATACCTGAGAACAGGACTCTAGTAGCCCTTACAAGAGGAATCGTATTTTACTATACGTAAAGTGGGAGGAACTGAAAAGGTCAGTTCTCTTTGAGAACCTCCCCCTTTTGCTTTTATTTTCTGCACCTTTGCATAAACCTGGCCATTTTCACTGCCCTTTTGGATCTCGCGCAGTTGAAATCCCCATGGTTTGGTAACACATTTATAAACTCAACACAAGTCATCTGGAGGAATGAAGAGTTAGATGCTCAGGACTTTGGGAGCATAAAATATATTCACAAAGCGTCATAGGGCGGGAGTGAGCCTGAGATGACTGTTCATAAATTTTCCATGCTCACAGCATCCATGTGTTCATGTGGAAAAATGTCTATGCTTTAAGTAGTACTAGATATTCATAATTACTTTTCCATGTATAATGCTGATGATTCAGTCAGTATTTTTTTTATTGTATTTGAGTTCTACAAGTAACGAAAGAAAAGTTAAATCTGGTCAAATAAAGGAAATCTTGTGACATTGTGAGATTATCTACCATGTGTCTATTTCTCTGCCTATTTGCTTCTTCTGGGAACTGTAGGGATGCTCATATTGTTTGGAAAACTTATTGATTAATTTGTTTTACCCAAGTGAACAAAGATTTGCTTAAATGATTTTTGTTTTGGAAGGAATCAGCTTCCTAAACCTATTATTGAAATAATAACCCATTCTTGTGTCTAGAGGGAGATTCAATTCTTCCATTCACTTAGGTTGTTCCCTTTGTATGCTTATCTAGTGTAGTGTATAGAGAAGCTATAATAGTATGATTTCAGGAATATACATAGAGTTTTGTGTAAAGTTCAAGGCTTTCATATGGAGGGAAGAAATACTGAGATGTATGTGAATCGATGGACTGCTACTGAGGGAACAGTTCGCAAAAGTTGCTTTTTGAAAGTACCACTTTTGGTGATGAGAGTAAAGTGTAAAATTCTCACATACTGTAAGATCACATCACAGCTACAAAGGGCATCTAACTTACAACCAAATGACCTTGGGGGTAGTTCTAGCTTTGCGCTTATTTGCTCTATAACCCTGGAAAGATACTTTTCCTGTACCTTGACCGCACACCCCCTCTGAACCACTGTTCTCGTCTCTCATATGGGGAAATGAATTCTTACCATCTCAGAGGAATTAGGGAATAAATATACTAAGCTACACTGTGATGTACTATCTAAAATGCATTTTTACTGTCGTATTATTTTGAATTTAAATTTGAGATTGGAGTACCAAAAGATGCAAAGTAATTAAGATTTGCTATTGAATGTGTAAAATGTTATTTTTTCATAATGCATTCTTATAACTTGCATATTTTTCTCAGAGGGCAAGTAGGTAAGAAAAAAGGAATACTAGCCTTATTACCAATGTGTGACAGTGTTTAGACACAAAAAATGTGAACCACTGTGTTCCTAACATTTTGACTAAAGTAAATGCAGCACTTCATTTCAATGCATTTTTAAGATGCTTGTACTCTACGCCAACAGGCAGGTATAAAGGGGCACTGTTTTTGCTGATCAGGTACTGGTCTTTTTCTTTTAAAATCCTAAATATCTTGTTCTTTTCATTTCTTGTTGTCTGTATTTCCTTGACTTCTACTTATCTGAGTAACTGACTTTTCATCCACATTATATCATGGAGTTCAATAGTGGTATTGGCACTATTTACTAATTGTTGGTTCTTGTTTGAGCTAGTCAGTTAAAATTCTGTGAGCCTTGCTATTTTTAAAAATCTTTCTAACAGGGACAACATTTCCAAATCCCAAATGCTATTGTATTTATAAATTTGAATAATGTATAGCAAATATGGCACATGCTAGTCAATCATAAACATGCAGATTTGCCCCCAAAACACCAGAGTACATCGTGTTTGTATTTATGTCTCTTACAGTGCCTCAGTATAGTAGATACTCAATAATATTTGTTGAGTGAAAAACTGATGGGACTTCTGGTGATCACTCTCTAAACAGTGATTGTTTTGCCTTCTTAGTTATGGGCAGAGTAAGTGGTTCTTATTGGTCACCTTTTCATGAGAGCCTTTCTGAACTGGAAGACTAAACTGAAATGTCTAATCTCCAACATTGCCCTTTTTTATTTATTTTTGCCTGCTGTAACTACTGCCTAAGATTGCCTCACTTTCTGTATTCTGTTATGGTCATCTCCCAAAGTGGAGCCCAAGGAGCTCAGAACCTGTGAGTGTAGGACCCTTGTCAGGAATGTTCTATGTTCCCACTCTCATGCCAGCTTGCTCTCTTCAAAGGGAAACACTTCCAGATTAATGATTCTGTGCAGGATCTCCCTGCTGTTCTGGGGTCCATCTCTCTTTGGAAGTAGAGAAATAAACTTCTCAGTCTCAAAAAATAAAGATAATAAGCTAGTATTATCTCTGTCCCAAAGCCTGTGCCTGTTCTAAGCCACAGTGATGAAAAATTCTTGGGGAAGGGGCAAACTTGAGTCTGGATAGGTTCACTGGTAACATTTTCACAATGGGGTAGATGTGGAAGAAATGATGGCAAATAATTACAACAGTGAATGACTCTGTGAAGTCTGCATCCATAGGTTTATATCTAGTAGTTACTGGTCATTTTGTTTCATTAAAACAATTATTGCAAGATATGTCCTTCATAATAGCTAAAATAATAATAGTTATAATAAATAATAAAGGTTGCTACATGTTTTAGCAAAATAGGTTCAGTCATAGTATTTCTTGATTGTTGACTTGTAATAACAGTCATTGCTAGCAATAGTATATTTAGTAACATAACCATCAATATTTACCACCATATGCCCAGTCCCTATACCAACTATATCACTAGTATTTTCTCATATAATATTCATGACAAACCTCTATTTTCCAGATGAGGACACTAAAAGGTTTAAAGTGTTTAGAGGTTTAAATACAATGCAGAGGTGCTGCTTCCTAAAGATTCATGACCCTGGGATCAAACTGAAGTGCTATTGTTGTCTCTGGGTTCTTGCTAACCAGGCAGGGCATTCCCTAAGGGAGGCTTCTGTGCCTAAGGATTTCACGCTGTGTAACACACAGAGAAAAAAATAGGGATAAACTTCATGTCTTTGTGATTTGTGCAGCTTTAATCTTAACTGATTTTGATATAGAATGTTCAGGGTTGAAACATGAAAAGCCAGGATTATGAAAAGGGAAGGAAGTGATGTCTTACAAACATGTACTCTTCATCGAATCAGGAAGCTTGAGTGTCATGTAACGCGAATGAGCTGTCATTGCCTCCACCACATGAGGGTGTCCATTAATGCTTAGCTTGGTGTATTACAAAGCTCTGGGGAATTGCACCATCAATTTGTAGGTAAAGGAAAGCAGGAAGTCCAAATCTCGATAAAAAATACCCAGAAATGACTGAAGCAAGAGTTACTAGAGAGGGATATAGCTCAGCTGCACAGTGCCTAACTGGTTTAAGTGCAAAGTCGTGAGTTCATTTGCCAGTACCAAAAGACATATTTCTATTAATCTTCCTGAAAACACTTTCGATCTCTTTGAATACACTTATTCCATCATTTTTGTTACTTCCTGGAAGCTCTTTCCTGGGTGTCTTTATGAGGTGTGATGAGGAACAGGATGAATGCTTCTGCCGGGTTCCATCCCATGGGGAGCAGGGATGTAAAGACATTGTTACCCTGCAGCCTCATCGACTTTATTCACTCCACCTGACACTGTGAGACTTCCGGTTCCTCCTCAAAGTGAGAATGACCATGGAAGCTAAGTATTTTGAATCATTTCAGGATATCAAGAGAGCCATAACAGCATGACTGAAGGTACACGTGAAAGAGGACTCCCAGGACTATTTCAGAAAGTGGCAGGAGTGATGGGATAGTGCACTTGAGGTGAAGAAGCATGTTCTGAGAGGGACTGATGGCAGTATATCTTTTACTTTAATAAGTTTTTAAGAATTTCACCTCCGTATTTTTTACCACATCATACATTATCTACTACAAACATAGCAGTTACATCTTCATATATGTGAATATATTACAGGAAGAATAAAAATTAAAATTAATGGCTATGATTCATATATTTACAATCATAATGAATATCTATATTGATTATATTTAATATGTTAACACATTTTTAAGATATTGCATTCATATGTGTACTAACAACATATATTTACTTTTCTACACACACATATGCACAAGGGTGACATAGAAATGCATTTGTGCAAGAGGAGGGGAATAAGAGTAGGGGAGGGGTATGTAAAGGGGGTGATGGGGTGACAGACATGATAACAATATAGCATGTGCCCTGAAACTCAGTACTTTGTAAAATTAATTGGCACTACTTAAAATACTTTTGACAAGAGTAAAACTTAATTTAAACTGTGGGCCTTTTTTGGGTCTTTTTTAGACAGGGTCTCACTGTGCAGTTTAGGCTGGCCTTGAGCTCACTTTGTAGCCCAGGCTGGTCTCGAGCTTGCAACAATCCTTCTGCTTCAGCCTCCCGAATGTGAGCTATGGGATTTGATTTTTTTTTAAAGTGTAAATCTGTAAATTATGATAAATGTCCTGCTGAGACGAGAGAAGATGGTAATAGGGGAAGGAAGCTGCCTGAGTGGCCCCTGGAGGTATAAAAGAAATCTCTGTGTTTCCCTGTCAGTTTTGCTTTTAATACAAAACTGTTCCTGAAAGGAACTTTTAAAGAAAAAGAAAGAAAGAAAGAAAGAAAGAAAGAAAGAAAGAAAGAAAGAAAGAAAGAAGGAAAGAAAGAGAAAGAAAGAGAAAAGGAAGGGAGGAAGCAAAGAAGAAAGGATGAGAAAAATATGTCTTTGATTGCATGACCCTTTACTTAGTCTCTCCCTCCTTAATTCTTTAATCCTGGACAATCAGAAAGTGTTTTGGAAAAAGGAAAAGAAACCCCTTATCCTTTGAGTTCTAGCAAGAGTTTGATTTATTATGCAGCAGAAAAGCCATTTAGCGTTTTGTTGGTATGAATGTCATGAAAGAATTGTTTAGTAAAGGTAAAAATTGCAGCTACTTCGGCCCCTTCATTGTTTCAGAGAGAAATTGTAAAACTTCGGATGGAGTTTGAGCACTGGCTATGTGACATATGTATAACTTTCTGAGTTTGAATATGTGACCCTTCACTTTGCACAATAATTGGGGTCTAATATTTAGCTGTGTGTATTACACTTACGGAAGTTTTTTGAGACTCTTGACAGTTTGAAAGTATGGGTCTGTATTTTTATTATTTTACTTCATTTATTTTTGAGACAGGATCTCTCTAAGATGCCCAGGCTGGCCTTGAACGTGGCATCCTTCTGCCTCAGCATCCTGCGTAACTAGTATTACAGTCTTGTACCACTATGCTTGGCTGAGTCCATATTTTAAAAACTTGGGGATGGGGATGTAGCTTAGTGGTAGGCCACCTACCTAGTGTCTGCATACCCTGAGTTATATCTCCACACTGCAAAAATGAAATACTCCCCACAACTGAAACTTGGATGATTTCTGCTGTTTTATAATCCTGGTCATTAGTCAGTTTTACTTTCTTCTGATAGTCAAACAATTTTCACAAAAGGCACTCAAGTGAAAACAAAATGTAACAAGAAATGATTGTAAAGGGACAAAAAAAGGAACATATGCTGAGAAGTTTTACAAAAATAACAAGAGTGTCTCTTTTAAGGTTTATTACAGTAAAACATTTTCCCTCCTTTACCTACTGAGATACTAGCAGTTTAGGACTTCTGAATTACATTATGTTTGGTAATTTCCTATTGCATTAGTGAGTTTCCATTCGGTTATACAAATTTCTTGGGAAAGCACCATTATTTCTATGGCTATGAGGCAAAGCATAATCTCATTATGTAGCTACTTTTATTATAACCGCAGCTAATGTGATAATATATACCATATTATTATAAGATGTTTCAGAGTGTTTTCAGTTTTGAAAAAGGGCAGGCAAGCTCACAGAAAGAACAACAGGAGAGAAAGAAAGATTGGAACACATCAGCAAAGTATGCTATTGTAAAAGCATGTCAGTCCTGCAGCATAATATATAATACAATTTATTCTTCTGGGAAGCAGAGAGAAAATAGGGGGCTGTTCCCTTTGTCATAATTCAGGAAGACACACCGTGAGCTTGAAATCAGAAATCATTTGCTTTTGTGTCGAGGACACCTGTCAAGAGGGTAGGCGATGAAGATGAGCTCATTAGAGAGATTGGTTATTTTATTTAGACTGAATATAGCATTACGCCATTCAAGTCCAGTACATCCCTTGAGCACCTACGGAGTACTATTCTGGGTGGTGTGGAGACAATGGTGAAAAGAAAAAAAGCTTCCTGCAAAGAACTCATGGCATTTATAATTGCAACACAATATAGTGGGAGAAATGTAAAGTAATAATCACAGTGCATTGTAATAAGTGCTGTAAGAAGAGATATTGACGACAGGCTTTGAAGGTGAAATAGGAGTTTCAGGTGAGTGAGAAGCCATGGGGTGTGGAGCAGAGAGAAGGGCGGTTGGGAGAAGGATATGCAGAGGCACTGGGCATGACAGGCTTGGACTCATATCCTATACTTTATTCTGTAGGGGGTCAAGGGGGAGGTGGTCCACCAAGGTTTTGAGGAAGAATAATCCTCATTCTGTTTTATGTGTTGGCGTCTTGGAAAGATGATCCTAGAAGTAGTGCTAAGGACAGATGAGAGCGGCTATCCATGAATCAGCAAGAAAGAGGAGACCAGAGGGCAGCGCTGGCCATCTGCAGGGAAGTTCCATAGCAGATCTGAGAAACGGTTTCATCACAGCAAGATATGTAGCAATATATAAATGCCAAATATCCATCTCAGGCTTACTATCTAGAGAGGATGTGATTGAAAATGTGGTGTGTGTTTAAATTTAAAAAATTATTACAGGAAAAGACACGTCATTAATCCCTCTCAAAATCCTCCTGTTTGCCACACAGACACACACGTATCCCAATGTTTCCACCACTGTCTGAGGGTCGGGAAGTCCTCTTCTGTGTCTTTTGTTGCAATGACATGGCTGCGTCAATGTCCTGAATCCACTCAAAACTTTATTTTTTGTGTTTGTTTTGACTTAGGGGAAAAGCCAACAGTTGCAGTGTCAGATCCAGTGACTAAGGCAGATGAGGACTCACCATAATATTTTTACAAACCTGCCTTTCTGTTGGGTGGAGCTCAGTGACAGCATTCACTGTCTTTTTTTTTCAGTCACACCTCATAAAGACACTCCTGAGAAAGGACTTCCAGAACTGCTTCAGAAAGTACCAAGAATGATGGGATGAGTGTGTTCAAAGTGAGTATTTTTCAAGGGGATTCACGGCAATGTATCTTTTAGTATAATACATTTTAAAACAATGTGAACACTCACAATAGTTTTCCATCCTTGTACTTAAGCTAAAACCAGTGGAATGTAGAAATTGACGGGGAAGCAGAATTCAAGGAAACTGAAGTTTCTAGCTTGGGTGGCTATTTAGCAGGTTGGCTATGATAACTGACAAACGTCTTGGTTAATGGGTTTGTTTTTGTTTGATTAATTTTGAGGGTACTCCCAGGTCATCCAGGTGGAGGTTTCCAGAGATTTCTGAATATAGGTACTTGCAGCAAAGAAAACACTGGCATTGGTGGCAGGTGAAATTTGGAAAATGGCTGAAATTACTCAGGGAGAGCAGAGGAAGAGATGCGAGCTGAGCGTGGAACTCTAGAGGACCACGCTTGTGGAGGCACAAGGTGCAGAACTAGTGAGGGAGAGCAAGGAAAGGGCAGAGAGGGGGGAAGAGACACAGAGGCAAAAGGTAAAATAGTAGATAAGAGATGAGAGCTTATGGATTTGGAAGAGTCTAATTATATCAGAGACTCCTGGGAAAGTAAGAAAAATAAAGACCGGGAAAGTCTCTAGAGGGCAAACTAAGAAGAGTCAGTGGCTGAATGCAAACCACATGTTTTTCCTAGAAGTTTGGTAGCAAGCGAAAGGAAAGTTCGACATGAAGAAGGAGCAAGAAAGTTTCTGACTGATGAGACTTGAGCTAGTACACACTCTGGGTGAACAAAATTTCAGAGAAGGTATAGTAAAAATATGAGCCTTGCACTTGATCAAGGTTGGCTTTGGATGCGGCTGTAGAGCAAGGAGATATGAGTTTAGGTTCACACACAATTAGTCTGTCAGACTAAGCTATTCATCTCATTCTGATACAGGAAAATAAATTTCCCAACCTGAATGATATCAGATGAGTTCATGTTCTCTAAAACTGAAGAATGAATTTTAGGAACAATGGAGGTTAAGAGCGGAATATATTTATTGAGAGAAAGAAAGCTTCTGTCCAAGAGAGGGATAGAAGGGGGGCCCAAGTGGGTTCCCCCCAACTGTCTTTTCCAGGGACTTTTATAGAGAAAAACCATGAGGTGAGGTGGGTCCAAGGTAGGGAAGATGGACAAAACTATGGTCAGCCAATAAGATTACAGGTATAATTTCCCAGGTAAGACTGAGTGGACTGGGATCAAATGGGGAAGCGAGTCACATAGCAAGCGGGCATGAATATAGATCAGGGGCTTTTCCCCTGGGGGTTGAGCTAGCAACACTTCCTGGCTTTTTAGAAGGTGGTTGTTACTTTTTTAGAATATCAATCCCTGATGTTTACATCTAGGGAAGTGAGTGGATGCATTTGTATAGCACCCTTTGTCTTGAGGTCTGGCCCACAGGTCTGTTGGCTCCTTCAGGGCCCAGTCCTGTCTGACTGCCTATAATATTTCTTTTTTTTTTGGCAGTACTGGGGATCGAACTCAGGACCCTGCGTTTGCTAGGCAGGCGCTTATTCCACTGAGCTATATCCCCAGCCCCTGCCTATAATATTTCTATCTAACTCAGCTGCCTATAACAATTCCACTTGTACTTGAAAAGTCTGTCTTTCTGTGGACACACGCTGGTGCAATTCAGGCTAATCATCTTATGAATATGTATTATTGCTCATAAGAAAGTCTAAGTGAAGAATGAGGGAAAATTACCATAGACACATTAACAATGTTAAAATAACATGCTCAGCCCAAGTGCCTTATTGTATATAATTTTTGATGACTGATCAATACTGTATCATCTTAGAATACAAGAGATGAAAGCAGATTAAAACTTGAAATAACGGGTATTTTATTCTATCTTTTAGTGAAAAGATGCAAATGCAATAAGTATGCTGTTGTGAGTTTTGACTCTTTCATCGATCACACGGATTAATAGGACCCACTTTGGCAGATGATACATGGGTCATTTTTAACACTGCACTATCCCCTGTCCCTCCCTACCCTTTATTTTCACGCTGGTGGGGGCTCAAAAAATTACCAGAACCTCTCATTGTTGCCATTCTCAGAGCATTTTAGTTATCTTACATTTTTTACAGTGATTACTCAAAATTGATTTTTATCTACCAAGAGAAGCTATAGTTAGTCACAGGTATAAACTGGGTGGATACAAGATGCCGAAGGACTTTCATGCTTGAACATGAATCTTTTTGCAAATATTATCCAATTCTTTTAGAGTTATTGCACCATTCTGACCGAGATGCTCTGCCATTGCACTCCCATGGTGCAGTGGACAATTTGCACTTGATAAAGAATTTTCTTTGGGAAATCAGTATGCCATGGTTCAGGAGATGGAGAGACAAACCCCACTGTGATTGTGTGGCTATTTTTACATTCAGAACTGCAATGTTGTTGTAATTAAATGTTTTATTTACATTGAAAAGTTTTGCCACCTGGATAGGTAGTGGCAAATACTTTGGAAAATCAATACTTGACTTATGTTCGTTCTCCTTTATAACAGTTGGCAATTTGAATATTCTACCCTACTGAAGGATGCTTTCCAAGTGCAAGAATAATGATTGGGAGGCCCTATGATATATTGAAAGGACTATGGATTCTGGCTCCAAGCAGATAGGCACCTGAACAGTCAAAATTCTTATAACTGTGCATCTCTAATTTCTAAAGCTGCCATAATAAGTACATTGTGGAATTAATGTATGGATTAGTGTTAATATATGTAAAATACTAAGCACATAGCAATAAGAGTATACAAGTTAGCCATTGTTTTTATTATGTTAGCTCTTAGGGGACCACTAACAATCATGTAAACATCTTGCTTTCTGAGGTAAAAAATATTTTCAGTCAATATATCAGGATTTGAAAACACTTGTTTCTGTAGAAGCAAACCTCAGCAAATGCTCATTCATAGTCTGTTTCTGGTTATAGTTTCAGATCTGTTGTGGGACACTGACAGGTCATTCACCTGTCTGCACCTCAGAGTTCTTACTTGCCGTACAATGTGTGTTTCTGAGATGGTCTTCAAGGGCACTTTCAAATTCAAAGTGATGTTTTTATGTTTTTGTGTTTAATCTAAAATTTCAAATGAGGCTGATTTTTTTCTTGGATCATGTCCCTCACCTGCTGCATTCTGTTACATTTGTTTGTTTGTTTGTATACTGGGGATTGAATCCAGGGCCTTCACAATAAACTATACCCCAACCCCTTTTTATTTATTTTCAGGCAGAATTTTGCTAAGTCTCTAAATTCCCCAGGTTGGGCTTGAACTTTTGATCTTATTTTAGCTTCTCAGAGTGCTGAGATTATAGCTGTGCATCGCCACAGCCAGTCCAACATTCTTTAAAATATTTGCCATGAAAACAATTGGGTTTGCTTTACTTCCCAAGTCACCTCATTTCTCTTACCAAATATGCTTTTTAAAAATTTCTTTGTGTACACTTACAGTATATAGTAATTTACACTTGCTCTGGGGAATTTGGTACATACCTATCTTGATTATTACCCCTTGATCATTTCTAATCTCTTATCTTCCCACTCTATGTCTCCTTTTCCTCTCCTCATCTCTTTGTTTCCTACCTTCTCTCCTTTCTCATAGCAAAAGTTCTTGAGAGCGTTGTCTGGGTTTATTGTCTCTCCCTCCTCACTTTTCACCTGACTTCACACCCTGTCCACCAGGGGCACTGTAAACACGATTTCACCGAAGACATTCTTGTGACTGAAGTCATTTACACCCTGCCCAATCCTCCATCAAGTCTCCATCTTCCTTTACTCCTATGATCCATTTACCTCATCCAGTCCAGCTAAGAGTTCCCAACTCCCAGAACTAATTATTTCTCTCATCTTCCAGGTACCTTGCTTGCCTTGTATTCTCTCATCTCCCTCTAGACAGAATCCCAGCTGGCTTTTCTTCTTTCTCTAAATCAGTGTGTCCAGTAGAAGTATGACATGAGCCACACACGTGATTTCAAATTTCCTAGTATTTAAATCTCATTTTGAGTAAGTAAAAAGAAACACATGAAATTAATTTTCGTATTAAATAAGTAAAAAGAAACAGATGAAATTAATTTTAATAACATTTAAATTAATCCAATATATAAAAAATACTATATTTTCAACAAATAACCAATCTAAATAATTGGAGTATTAAGATCCTCTTTAAAAACATATTCTTAGTCCTCAAAATCCTGAGCTATGTCCTCAGGATGGAGCATATCAATTTGGATAAGCATATTTCAATAGCTCAAAGGCCACATATGGGCACAAAGTATTTATTGTGTGTCTACATGTGCAGATCATTGTGCCTTAGGTGCTAGGACATAAAACAGTGAACAGAACAGTTTTACATCCCCACGAGTGAAGTCTATTTTCTAGTAAGGGAAAGACACAGACAATAAATATGATAACTGAATTAATTATATGACCCAATAGGAGGTGATGAGCGCTATGGTAGGAACAGAGAGGAGATGGCAGAAAAGTGACTTCAAGAGGTTCAAAGCAATGCAGAAGTCCACAAGATCCCTCCTTTTCCTGGACTTCTGGAGGGATTTTAGCTTTTGCTAAGTGAAGACATGGGAACCATGAGAGATCTTCATGCAAAGAAACAATGTTATATAAATCAGGATGTACAGATCACTTTGGCTGCTGTTTTGAGACTACAAAATAGAGAATCAGAGAAAAAGATAACAGCCAATAGGAGGCTGCTGCAGTCATCTAGGCTAGGTAGGATGATGGTGGCCTTTATTGATTCCCAGGGGAGTGGTGAGAAGTTCTTTCAGATTCTGCAAGAAGTTCAGGTCATATGGGAATCATCTACATCCATTGAATTTGTCCACTAGGGCAATCGTCTGCCACATATAGTTATTTAAATTTAAATTAATTAAAATTAAATTAAAATTCAGCTTCTCACTTACACCAGCCCAGCCCTACTTCAAATACTCCATATTCACATGAAATTAATTAGTGGCTTCCGCACTGGACACCAAAGAGACAGAACATTTCTGTACTTGCAGAATGTTCTACAGGGTAACACTGATGCAGATACAGTTACAGTTCTGTTCTCCTGCTCTCAAACCAACTGCCTGCTGACTTGTCTCCATTTCCTAATTTGATTAGTACTATGTTACTTCTGTGCAGTGGGTATTTTGCACTGAGGGGGTTCCTGATTCCAGTTTTCAGGTTTATGAGTCCCATTCACCAGCCTGTTTTGTGCTTCATCTTCCCCATTGCAGTAAATGGAATCACAATTTCTATCACTGTATAAACTAGAGGGTCATTTCTTATTCTCATTTGTTTTCTCCCCACCCACCTCATCACTTCCAACACATCTGCCGGGTTGATTTGCTTCTACCTCCAAGACATATCCTGACTATGAAATCAGGGCATTCTTACTTCTTGCTCTCTGATAAAAGCACCTCTCAGACATCCCAAGAAACGGTGATGTATTCCACACATACAGGGTGAGGCTTGGCATTGCAAGAGCTTTCCAGGTGATTCCAAAGTGCAAACAGGGCGGAGGACCACTTCTACCCCCCCATCCCATTGTCTGGGCTCCATGGAGAGTGACCTTGCTAAGTCATGAGTCAGATCACGTATTTCCCTTACTTGAAATGCTCTCATGATGTCTCATTGCTTGGAGAAGACTTGGAAGCTCCTGACCTCACAGGGGCTGGCCCCGCTTGTTTCTTGAGCCTGTTTGTCCATTACTCTGACTGCCTCAGAGGGGCCCTAGTCTTCCCGTGGTAAGCAGCCCTTCTCTTTCACCGGCACTTACTCCGATCGTCACTCTCTATTTTCTTAATGGAATGTATTAGTCTCTGCAACGACCATGCTTAATTATTGTTTTGTCTGATTTATTGTGCATCTTCTTGACTCGAAGACAAATTCCGTGAGCGCTACTCCACGGCTGTCGTGGCATCTGATTATCTCTGGGAACTAATATTTTGCACTGTCACTTCATTTGCTGCACCGATTACATTTTTAAAGGAACAGTTTAGTCTTCAGAGAAAAGGTAAGGACAGCAGTGCTGCTGCTGATACGACAGAGGCGTCTACTGTACACAAGGCACTGCACTGAGTCATGATCGCGGCCTCCTGAATGGGCACAACATACCCATTTCACAGAGAGAAACCCTGGGATTTAGAGAAGCTGAGTACTACAACTTGTCCTGAGCCACCAAGGGTTAGGTGTGAGGAGCCAGAACTGGAACCTTGGCTTTTTTTGGGAGGGGGTGTCACGTTCTGATTCTTAAAAAACAAAACGAAACAAAGACTGTAGCCATTCAACAAACACAAAATAAATAGATTAAACGACAACTCATGCATCTTAGGGACTTTCCAACACTGATATTTAGTATACGACTAGGACAAAGGAATAAACCTCATCTTTTTTTCCCTCGATTCCCACTGCGCCCACTCTGGCACCCTCTTGCCCCCGTGGAGGACTCTGGTGCCGGACATTCCACTTTTCGCCAATTATTTGTGCAACGCGCAGTGAATTCCATCTCCTAGCAGCTACCAGGGTTACTTGTAGGCTCAATGATCTTCCTTTGAGAAGGGAAAAATCCTTGAACTTTGTTATACAGTCCAGCGATGCATGAGAGGCCTTTGTCAAATCAAGGGAAGGAAAAAAGAAAATAAAAATACCCCTCTCCTCTGGAATGTCTCCTAGGACTAGGGGAATATGCTAATTCTGACAAAGGGGAAATAACTTTAAAACCAAAGCACCTTTGGATTACATGAGAGATGGAATTAAAATGAGAAGGCCGGGAGAAAAGCATTACTATAGTCTTTGAGTCTGGCAGCATCTTATTTCTGCCAGCCCTTTCTTCCGGCTTCTGATGTCCTAGATCCCTGGAAGGATTTCCCGTGACACACTGTAGATCTGCCTTGTGCTCAGACCGCCCGTAAAGGGTAAAGGCGGGAAGGATTCACGGCTCTTCTTGATGCCCTCGCTATGAGCTAATGAGAGGCTGGGGTTTCTTTCCTCTTTTTAACAAAGTCCCGTGGCCCTGTGTTTTTATTTTTTAATTACTCCAAGATTAAGTGTGCTTTTTATTATTAGCTTTGACTAGACAGGCTATATCTGGGTACTCTAGGAGATCAAGTTAAAAATTGGGCCAGCACGCTAATGAAAGATGACTTTCCTGTGAGTGCACACAGCGCACGGCGCACACTCACACTGGCGCGCACACTCAGACGCCCTGCGCCCTGCAGCGTGGCCCGCTGCTCTCCGCCGCTGCTTCGGGGATCGGAGCTTGCACGAGGAGCTGGCCTTTGGGGTGTGCTCTGGGAAAAGGCAGAGACCTCGGGACGCGCTGCCTGTCACCAGGGACGCGCCGCTCCCACGTCCGGGCCTCCCCCTCCCGGAGCGAGGAAGTGGCGCGCATCAGGCCGGGGGCGGCTCGCGCATTTCTGCATTCTTTCCCCGCACGGGGCCGGCCCTTCGCGGCGCCCCTGCCTCCGCGCCCGGCCCGCGGCCCAGATGGCAGAGCAGCCCGAGCGGGGACATTTTCTCAGGCTTTCAAAAAGAGCACTTTCTTTCCTGCCTAATATTTAGCTCCTTCAAATGCAAATAGAGAGGTTGTGCTCCAAGGTTAGCATAACAATTATGGGAAAAGCTTTAAATCTGATGCGTTTGTTTACACGATGAAAGGCGGGCAGGATCCTAAAGCTCCAAGGCCCGGGCTTTTCAGCAACTATTTTCTAACCAGTGAACTGCGAGTCAATTTTAGATCACAAAGAAAACCAATTTATATCGCGGTGGAGCCTAATTTTGGGGGGAGTTCCACATTATTATTTTTATTTTTTTTAAATGACCGCTGCCGAATTAGTGATTTCTCCCCCCTCTCCAGCTTTTCGTCGCGAAGTTTGGTGTGAGCTAATTGGTGTGAGTGATGGGCAAGAAGGTCTTTATTACCGAGGACAATGGGCAGGGAGGATGGGGCCAGCGCGGGCAAAGACTTCTCTAGAGACTTGTTGGGGTTTTGGCATAAACTGTATAAAAATATTTAGTGTGCCTGTTAGAGAAGACGATCTTATTTTCTACTCAGCTTAGTATTTTTTTTTTTAATTTCAAAAAACATTAATTTACAGGCTTGGACAGAAAGAACTGGGCCAGAGACATTTGAGATGTATCAGATTTACCTGGAGAGAGACCACCTTCCAGGACTGCCCCAGTGCAAGAAGAAAATTCAGGCCTCCTCCCGTGTCCGGCTCTCCTTGTCTGGGACTTTCCGGGAGACTTTCTTTTCCTACGGCCATCTTCACCGCTCACACACAAGCTGAGCTCTTCTGAGATGCTGTGAGATTTTAGACCCAGGAGGGGAATGGAAACCCTTAGGAGCTTATTAAGTTTGTTGGCTTCATCGACAATATATTAGAAAATATTTTGTACAACACTACAATCTACCCTGCCTGCAACTCTGGAAGTGTATGAGTGTCTAGTATTTGACAATATTACCTCATTTGGGGGAGTATCTATTAACTGAGGTATATGTCATTCTCAGTACTGAGATTCAACTGCAAGCCCATTTTCCCCCCTTACAGTATTTGAATTGAAATGGCCATGACAGTGGTCAGACTAAGGGTGTGTGCTCTGTGATCTGGCAGGTAGTAAGCGGTGATTCTCACCTTGAGTGTGCTGCAGAATCACCTGAGGTGCTTGTGAAAACACCACTTGCCTGGCTGAGCTCACCTGCAAAGTGTCTGATTGGTAGGGCTGGGGTGGGCACTGAGAACTTCCAATTCACTACAAGTTACAAGATGACGCCGATGGCCTCTTCCCCAGGCCACACGTGGGGAAGCACTAGCCTAAAAGAATCAGAGAAATGTATAACTTTTATAATTTTGAGAGAATCTAGTATGATAAAAGAACTTTCTATATTGCAAACTATCTTGAGGGGGGAATAGTCACAGATTAGACCATCTGTGCTAGGAATTAAGAGTGAGACACTAGTCTTAGATTTAAATATTTTCTTGTCATAGGTGTTTGAAAACTGGTGTGTTGCCCTACTTAAGAGCTCAAAACAAGTGCAGTCTCCCTGAATAATAGATAAGTATTAGAAAAAACATTTGTCCCTCGTAGGCAAATGAAGAGGTTCTCAGGAAATGGTGGTGTAGTAATGCAGGACATTTATTAAACTGATACTCAGGTATGTTGGAGTCTACAGCAGACACTGAATTTCCCCCTAGGCTGCCTTAGTAATCATGTCCTTTTCTCAGTTATCCTATGCTCCAGTCTTTGCCAGAGTATTTTCTTTCTCTGAAATCCCTGCCAATCTGCTTTTCATTCATTATTATGACACCTCTTCAAGCCAGGTTCCCTCAGTAAGCCTTAGAGTGGACAGGTAGATTTCCATGAGAGACTGAACATCCTAAGGTGAAATCATTAAACTTCATCTACTTACTGTGATCAAATACACTATTACAGTGTTTCTATTTAATCTTCGTGTTCTCAATATGTATATTTCCCATTTTAAGTCAAATATCTTAAAAGGGAGAGATACCTTTCACTCTGACTTTTTATAGTGTAGAGTTTAGCATGACCTAGTATGGAGTTACACAGAAATGCAGATCCTCCCATTTTATATCCCAATAAACCCCATCATGAGTTGAAAGCAGCATTGTGAGAATTTTATCTGTGCAGCACAGCTCACTATAGAGTGCTAGTTTGTCACCTGCATGATTGCGTGGCTGACTGCAGGCTGCAGCTCATTGCTATTCCCACCCAACAGCAGGAGAGAAAGTCAAGGTGTATCACCCACATACAACAAGGACACGAGCAGAATCCAATATATGGCTTTTGTGGAATGTGCGTCACTCTTGCACTATCATGAATTAAAAACCCTTAAGTCAAACCATCAAAAGTTGGAAACTATCTGCAGACATAAAAAACAAATGACTAGGCTGATGATGCCTCATTCAGTGGCTTGGCATTAAGTTAGTTTCTGTTTACGTGGCCCTGAATTGTATGGCTGGAAACACCTCTTTATATAGCCTCACTTCTGTTTATCACTTGACCATAGACATAGAGCAGGCTAACTAAGAGACAAGAAGGGAAGAAAGGCTGGGATAAATTTCACTCATCATAGTTTCATGTGCATTCAGGAAATATATACCTGAACAAATCATTTTGTAAAATAAATGAACACTTACAATTTATCTTTTGTTTAATGGATATTATAACATGCTAGGGAACACTGACTAAGGGACAGGGAGCCTCATCAGTAACTAGCTTTGTGCTTTGAGCATTGAGGGTAGAGGGTAATGCTGTCGAAATAGACATTAAGTCCCCTCATCAACAGCAGCAGCAGTGAATGGACCTGATGTTTTTTCCTGGTAGCATGTCTTGCATCTGTTTTGTTTACTTAAAATCACATTACATACACACATGTTATCGGGTCGGCATTGATTTAAACAGGTGCTTCTATTATGAAAATATTCAACACCCATTAAAATTATTGTGATCCCTGTTTATGTGTTATGGTCTCATCTGATTTGTGGGAAATACTCGGTTGATTGTTTTCTATCGTAAAGAACTCGTTTTCTTTCAGCAACTGCTATTTCTACCTTAACACCCGCGTCATTGAGAAGACATTTAATTTAGAGACGACAGATCTTCTTTGCCCTTGCTGTTATCCTGTGTCACAGCTGACTGCTTTAGTGCCAATAAAATGTTAAGGACTCCGGTTTTACTGGGCAGAGCCCTGAGTGGCAAAGTCATTGCTATTAAATATTAACATCATTTACTAAGAATATAATTAGAAATAAAATAAACTAGCATATAAAATTTGTATCTTAATCATCCTCTGATCTTGTTGAGGGATGAAAAATGGATTTCTTGATCCTAAATATAGAGATAGTAGTTCAAATTTTAAGGGCATTAAGTAACCATCACGGAGAGACAGCAGGCACTTGCTTCGACAGGTATTTTGAGAAACCTGAATGTTTTGGAGGTCACATGAAAAGTATATCAAGAAGTGTGCGTGTGCGTGCGCGTGTGCGTGCGCGCGTGCGCGTGTGTGCGTGTGTGCGTGTGCGTGTGCGTGCGCGTGCGCGTGCGCGTGCGTGCGTGTGTGTGTGTCTTGTGAGGCAGGGAACAGGCAGGGAAATCAGGTAGGAGAATTGAAAATGGTAGGATACATGGGGCTCTGTTGTGTTTTGCAGTTCTGAAACAATACCACAGTCTGAATCCGATAGGTCAGTTCTATATGAATACATAGAGTGGAGGCCAGATATCTAGAAATAACATCATATTCTCCAGGGGGACAGGGAGAATTAACCACAGCACAGGACTCTGGGACAGCAGGCTTGAATTTATTTATTTTGTACACCTGTTTTGTTTACTGATTTACCTGATGGTGAACATTTGAGTTATTTTCATTTATTTTTGCTATTCTAACAACTATGGTTCATGATCACCATTATATTTGTTTCAGTGCACAGTTGCCAGACTTTCTCTAGGATATCTTCCTTTTACGCTTTATTAATTGGTATTCTATCTAATTGATAATTTTTACTAATAAAATGTTAACTTCTAAACTGATTTCATGTGCTTGCACAGCAGTAAGCTGGCATGTATGTCTTCCTCTCAGCCAGGCAATGCCAGATGCCTTCTCTAAAGAGTGTACTTTGCTGGCGGTGTGTGTGGCTTCTGGTTGCTCCATGTAAGCCTCAACCCACTGTCATCAGAAGTTGCTCAAGCCAGGTAAAATTTATCCTCATTTTATATTTTCTCCTTGATTATTAATTAAGTTGATTGTTTTTGGTGTTTACTAGCCACCCATATAATTTGCTAGTCTTTTATTCAGTTGTCTGATTTTTTTATCTCATAGAATAGTCTCATACTAATCTTCTAGTAACTAAACACATTACAAATAATCTTTATTATGCCATAGCTTGGATTTTCATCTTTTAAAGCTATCTTTTGAGTAAAAAGAAGTCCTTCATTTTAAATGACATTGATCTCTTGGTTTCATGTTTTTATTGACTGTGTCCTATCAGAAGCCCTTATTACGCTCTTTTCTAAAAGGACCAAGCACTCTATCTACTTGACACCATTGTTCATATAAGATGTGAGGACCCATTCTACTTCCCTTTTCACCTGCAGGGGTGGGGCTGGGCATGCTGTCATCATCTAAGTGGCACCTGCGCCCTTGTTGGTGTGTGATGCCATGCATATCATTAGGTGTGCGGGTACATGTGGGTCTGTTCCATGTCCTGAGTTGCCCTCTACTCATTTTATTTGACTGTACATGACCTAGCTGTATACAAACTTCATTAAAAATGGCTGTTTCTTCTTTTAGTTAGCCCATTTAAATTTGTTTTGATTAATGAGATAGTTGGATTTATTTAAAATATTGTTGTATATTCTTTCTTCACTTTTATGGTGGTACTTCTTTTCATTCTAGTGCTTGTTTTTTTTTTTTTTTTTTTCCTTTAATAACCTTAAATTAACTTCTCTATCCTGACAGTGGGATTTGGGACTCATTTCACACTCACTACTTTGATGCTGTGTGTAGTTATCCTTGTTTTCCAGTGACTTTAGAAAAGATCTCACCAAGTAGATCTTATTTTATACATGCGAGGTTTTAATGTTTTAAAAAGATAACCCATGTTTACTACTTTCTTTTCTCAATTTTCTCATCATTCTGTCTTATTTTATTTTTAGCTCATTTATGTTTTCTCCAAATTAAATCCTACTAGTATTACATTAGTGATCTATGAATTGTATGTATGAATTGTATAAATTGTTTGACATCTTCACTGTACCTATGTTCCTAAATTATAACTTTATACTAAATGTAAACTTCTAGTTTGACACTGATTTTTCCTTCATAGCTTTTGATATCATGGTTTTCTGGCTTCTGTGATTAAGTTAAAAAGTCAGCTTTTTAAAAAGTTATATTTTCCTTTAAACCTAAGGCTTCTTTGAAGGTTTCATCATGTTTTTATGAGGTGTCCAGTGATGGATTTCTATTTTTTTATTTTGCTTTGGCTCTTATAAGGAATCTGAAACCGCATTTATTCTTAATTTTGAAACAAATCTTATCAAATATTTCTTTGAAACATTGTCTCATGTTATTTCTGCTTTTTCTTGTTTATCAATGGATGAATAGTAATCTGTTTTTTTATCAACTATTGTTTTTACTGTTCATTTTGTATTTTCTTCCTTTTTATGCTTCTGGACTTCATTCTGTATATTTTCTCCAAATCTACCTTTCAGTCCATCAATCACTGTCTTCAGTTCTGTATTTCCAGTTGTTTGACCAGTTTATTAAATTTTTAATTTTGCTGGTTATATATTTCCTAAGAGCTGTATGGTTATTTTGATAGTATTTTGTTCTTTTGAAATAATTTCTTGACTACAGCCATACCACCCTGAATGTGCCCAATCTCATCTGAAATAATTTCACTACTCTTGTTATTTACACATTTTAAGTATATTTAATTTGCTTCCTGTACTGTATCTGATAATTACAGTAGCTATAGCTTTTGTGGGCCTGATTTGTTGTTTGTGGTCCCTCTTTCCTCTAATTAATGATTGAGTAAATGTTTATTTTCTGTGTAATTTGTGAATTTGACTTTTGATTGTAGGTGTTCTTGTAGGTTTGGGTTGAGATCTCCCTGTAGAGACTTATTTTTTTATTTTTGCTGGGTTCCTGGCATCACTATCAATGAAAAACCCTTTAAAAAATGAGCATGGTAGCTATGGTCTTAGTTACTTGGGAGGCCAGATTACAAATTATAGGCCAGACTGGGAAATCTAGGGAGGTTGTGTCTCAAAAAAATAGAAGTGTTAGAAACAGCTCTCAGCTTGGAGTTTTTGGGGTCACACAAACAGAGCTAATTCTAACCCCGTGCTCCTTGAACACCATTTTGTGAATACAGAAGCTCAGTGGAGACTGTCCCTCTATGTCAAGTCTGTTCTCTGTCTCCTCCAATTCACTGTTCCCTACTTATTCATGGGAAAGGTCAATACACATTCTCTTCTGTGGTCAACTATAGGCTTGGTTTCCCACCCTCCCTGAGAACACGGACCATTAGAACTGAAGCTATCTAACATCAAGGATCAGCAGATAGTCCCAAGGTCATTACTAATTTTAATACTTGCCAGGAGTGTGGTGCACGCCTGTAAGGTCAGCACTCGGGAGGCTGAGGCAGGAGGATTGTTGAGAGTTTGAGGCCAGCTTGGGCTACAAAGTGAGTACAAGGCCAGCCTGAGGTGCAAGGCAAGACCCTGTTTCAAAAAATAAGATGTAAAAAAGTTCAATACTTGGTTAACTTTGAATTCAAGCTTTTAAAGTATTTTTAGCCTTTGGGTAACATCCGTCACATACATAGTAGAAACACAGTTATATGTTTAAATATTAAAATACATTTTAATTCTTTTGCACTTGAAATCTTTTTCACGTTTGGTTCTACCATATTCCTATGTAGTACTGGAAGGGAAGGAATGAAAAAGTCATAAAGTGAAAAAGCCAATCATAAGGTGGAAATTTTTTGCCATATGGATCAGAGAAATCTACTAGTTCTCAGCTACCAGGTTATATAAGCATAGCGGTAAGGGCAAAAACATTTTATAATAATATGAAGATTTAGAAAGCTATGCATTTTATAAATACATTACTATTGTCTTCATTGAGAAAAATGAGGAAATATGATTTTCAGTACTATGTAAGTGTTCTTAACAATCTCAAATATAGTTGAAAGAAATTAAACCTTTCAAATTGGACTAGAATAAACCAAGTCTCTGTTTTAATTCTGAGAATAAAATTATTGTCGAGTGTTTGTTGCTCTGTGTTCACTTGTGATAGCTGAGGGTTCCCATGCACAGAATAGAGAGAAAGAATGAAAACCACTCAGTCTGGCAAACCTGAATGTGTTGCCTCTTTAAAACTGATCCTGTTTACCAGGTAGAGTGTGTGTCTTTACACTATTTTTAAGCAGCTTAAAATGTTCGTGTTCATTTCTGTATCATGGAGGAAAACATGACTTGTAAAAGACAAAGTGCTTGGGCATTAAAGGAAGCCAGCTTTCATTCTACAAAAATGGTGTGTACATCTGATTTCCTTTTCAGCAATTTTTGATTACTGAATATATTTATATTGGGTGGTGATCTTTAATCTTTGAGGCTAATAACTGCATGTTTCTTACTACTTGGTTTTAATAGGCCATGCATATAATGTTTTAGCTAATAGTTTTGCTGTTTTTAGTGGGAAGGAAGAAACATCTTGTTATGATTCAAGAAAAATATATTGTTTCTTAATGATCTGCTATCAATGACTTTGTTGTCTGCCATTTGGCTTTCATAAGATTAATTATTATGTTGTGCAGAATTGACCATAAAGTTCAAGTTTGGTTGTATAGCCATCATTTGCTGCTTTGTTCTTTATAATCTTTCTAGAATGACAGTACTTTTAGCCCTTGCTGGCTTGATAAACATACGATTTAGTCTTTTTTTTTTTTTATTTTAGAAACATAAAAGTACAAAAACATATTGACAAACAGACACCAATTATCATAGAAAATAGTACAATCACAACTAATCTATAGACAAGGTGATATGGTCTCAACAGTAGTTGTTGCT